>JAQJZF010000025.1:3347500-3352500 GCA_028537955.1 Microtus californicus | reverse complement strand
GTTTGGATTACGGTTAGGTAAAGGTTAGGGGTAGGGTTAGGATTAGGGTTTAGTGTTATGTTTAGGGTTAGGGTTAGGGTTTGCATTAGGGTTAGGGTTAGGGTTAGGGTTAGGGTTAGGGTTAAGGTTTGTGTTAGGGTTAGGTTTAGGGTTTGGATTAAGGTTAGGTTAAGGGTTACGGTTAGGATTAGGGTTAGGGTTAGGGTTTAGTGTTAGGGTTAGGGTTAGGGTTAGGGTTTGCGTTAAGGTTAGAGTTAGGGTTAGGTCAGGGTTTGGATTAGGGTTAGGGTTAGAGTTAGGGTAGGTTTAGGGTTAGAATTAGGGTTAGGGTTTAGGGTTAGTGTTAGTGTTAGGGTTAGGGTTAGGTTTAGGGTTAGGATTTGGGTTAGTGTTAGGGTTAGGGTTAGTGTTAGGGTTAGGGTTAGGGTTTGCGTGAGGGTTAGGGTTAGTGTTAGGGTTAGGGTTCAGGTTAGGGTTAGGGTTAGGGTTAGTGTTAGGGTTAGGCTTAGGGTTAGGTTAGGGTTAGGGTTAGGGTTAGCGTTAGGGGTGAGGTTTAGCGTTAAGGTTAGAGTTAGGGTTAGGTTTAGGGTTAGGATTTGGGTTAGGGTTAGGGTTAGGGTTATGGTTAGGGTTTGGGTTAGGGTTAGGGTTAGGATTAAAAAAAAGAATTTAGAACAGTGTTACTCTTCCCCTAAGAAGCTTTACTTTGAAAGATAATCTCGTTCTTTTGAAAGTGTATGAATTTCATGAAATGCTTTTGTAAGAAACACAGAAGTGTTTCTTTGAAAAGTAGATTAGTTTTTTGGGATGTATCAAAGTATTGTTAGAATTGAGAATAGTGTTCCTCTTCCCCTTAGAAGCTTTACTTTGAAAGATAGTCTCGTTCTTTTGAAAGTGTATGAATTTCATGAAATGCTTTTGTTACAAAGAGAGATGTGTTTCGGTAAATGAAGATCCATTGTTTGGGATGTATGAAAGTATTGTTAGAATTTAGAACAGTGGTTAGTGTTAGGGTTAGGATTAGTGTTAGTGTTAGGGTTAGGTTTAGGGTTAGGGTTAGGGTTAGTGTTAGGGTTAGCGTTAGGGTTAGGGTTTGTGTTATGGTTAGGTTTATGGTTACAGTTAGTGTTAGGTTTAGGGTTAGGGTTAGGGTTTGCGTTAGGTTTAGGGTTAGGGTTAGGGTTAGGGTTAGTTTTAGGATTAGGGTTAGGGATAGGGTAGGGTTTGCGTTAGGGTTAGGGTTAGGGTTAGGGTTAGTGTTAGGGTTAGGGTAAGGGTTAGGTTTAGGGTTAGGGTAGGGTTAGGGTTAGGGTTAGGGTTAGGGTTAGGGTTTGGGTTAGGGTTATGGTAAGGGTTAGGGTTAGGGTTAGATTTAGGGTTACGGTAGAGTTAGGGTTAGGTTTAGGGATTAGGGTTAGGGTTAGGGTTAGGGTAAGGGTTAGAGTTAGGGTTAGGATTATGGTTTGCGTTAGATTTAGGGTTAGGGTTATGGTTAGGATTTGGGTTATGGTTATGGTTTGGGTTAGGGTAGTGTTAGGGTTAGGGTTAGAGTTAGGGTTATGGTTAGGGTTAGGGTTAGGGTTAGTGTATGGTTTAGGGATAGGGTTAGGGGTAGGGTTTGGGTTAGGGTTAGGGAAAGGTTTAGGGTTATGGTTAGGGTTAGGTTTATGGTAGGGTTAGGATTAGGGTTAGGGTTAGGGGTTAGGTTTAGGGTTACGGTTAGGGTTAGGGTTACAGTTAGGGTTAGGGTTAGGGTTACGCTTAGTGTAAAGTGTTAGGGTTAGGGTCATTGTTTGCGTTAGGTTTAGGGTTAGGGTTAGGTTTAGGGTTAGTTTTATGGTTAGGGTTAGGATTAGGGTAGGGTTAGGTTTAGGGTAGGTTTAGGGTTAGAGTTAGGGTTAGGGTTAGGGTTTACGGTTAGAGTTAGGGTTAGGTTTAGGGTTAGGCTTAGGGTTTGGGTTAGGGTTAGGGTTAGGGATAGGGTTTAGGTTAGGGTTAGGGTAAGGATTAAGGTTAGGGTTTTGATTAGGGTTAGGGTAAGGGTTAGGGTTAGGGTTAGGGTTAGGGTTATGGTAGGCTTAGGGTTACGGTTAGATTTTAGGGTTAGATTTAGTGTTAGGGTTAAAGTTAGGGTTTGCGTTAGGGTTAGGGTTAGGGTTAGGTGTTAGGGTTAGGGTTAGGGTTAGGGTTAGTTTTAGGGTTAGGGTTAGGTTTAGGGTTTGCTTTAGGGTTAGGGTTAGGGTTAGGGTTAGGATTAGGGTTAGGGTTTGGGTTTGGGTTAGGGTTAGGGTAAGGTTTAGGGTTAGGGTTAGGTTTAGGGTAGGGTTAGGATTAGGGTTAGGGTTAGGGGTTAGGGTTACGGTTAGGGTTAGGGTTACAGTTAGGGTTAGGGTTAGGGTTACGCTTAGTGTTAGGGTTTGGGTTAGGGTTTGCGTTAGTTTTAGGGTTAGGTTTAGGGTTAAGATTAGGGTTAGTTTTAAGGTTAGGGTTAGGGTTAGGTTTAGGGTTTGCATTAGGTTTAGGGTTAGGGTTACGATTAGGGTTAGTGTTAGGGTTACGTTAAGGATTAGGGTTAGGGTTAGGGTTATGGTGAGGGTTACGGTTACGGTTAGGGTTAGGTTTAGGGTTTTGATTAGGGTTAGGGTAAGGGTTAGGTTTAGGGTTAGGGTTACGGTAGGGTTAGGGTTAGGGTTAGGGTTAGGGTTTAGGGTTTGTTTTAGGGTTCGAGTTAGGGTTTGGATTACGGTTAGGGTAAGGGTTAGGGTTAGGGTTAGGGTTAGGGTTAGGGTTAGGGTTTGCGTTAGGCTTAGGGTTAGGGTTCGTCTTAGGGTTAGGGTAAGTGTAGGGTTAGGGTTAGGTTTAGGTTTAGGAGTTAGGGTAAGTGTTAGAGATAGGGTTAGGTTTAGGGTTAGGGTTAAGGTTTGGGTTATGGTTAGGGTTAGGGTTAGGGTTAGGGTTAGGGTTAGGGTTAGGGTTTGAGTTAGGGTTAGGGTTAGGATTAGGGTTAGTGTTTGGGTTAGGGTTAGGGTAAGGGTTAGGGTTAGGGTTAGGGTTAGGTTTTGCTTTTGGGTTAGAGTTAGGGTTAGGGTTAGTGTTAGGGTTAGGGTTAGGGTTAGTGTTTGCTTTAGGGTTAGGGTTAGGGTTAGGTTTGGGGTTAGTGTTAGGGTTATTGTAAGGGTTAGGGTTAGGGTTAGGTAGGGTTAGGGTTAGTGTTAGGGTTACGGTTTGGGTTAGGGTTACGGTTAGGGTTAGGGTTAGGGTTTGGATTAGGGTTATGGTAAGGGTTAGGGTTAGGGTTAGGGTTAGGGTAGGGTTAGGATTAGGGTTAGGGTTTAGGTTTAGGGTTAGTGTTAGGGTTAGGGTTAGGGTTAGGGTTAGGGCTTAGGGTTAGTGTTAGTGTTAGGTTTAGGGTTAGATTTAGGGTTAGGATTAGGGTTAGGGTTTGGGTTAGGGTTAGGGTTAGGGTTTGGGTTTGGGTTAAGGTTAGGGTAAGGGTTAGGGTTAGGTTTAGAGTAGGGTTAGGATTAGGGATAGGGTTAGGGTTAGGGTTAGTTTTAGGGTTAGGGTTAGAGTTAGGGTTAGGGTTTGCGTTAGGGTTAGGGTTAGGGTTAGGGTTAGGGTTAGGGTTTGGGTTTGGGTTAGGGTTAGGGTATGGTTAGGGTTAGGGTTAAGTTTAGGGTAGGGTTAGGATTAGGGTTAGGGTTAGGGGTTAGGGTTACGGTTTGGGTTAGGGTTAGGGTTAGGGTTAGGGTTAGGGTTAGGGTTTGCTTTAGGGTTAGGGTTAGGGTTAGGTTTAGGGTTAGTGTTAGGGTTATTGTAAGGGTTAGGGTTAGGGTTAGGTAAAATTAGGGTTAGTGTTAGGGTTAGTGTTAGGGTTACGGTTTGGGTTAGGGTTAGGGTTAGGGTTTGGGTTTGGGTTAGGGTTAGGGTAAGGGTTAGGGTTAGGTTTAGAGTAGGGTTAGGATTAGGGATAGGGTTAGGGTTAGTTTTAGGGTTAGGGTTAGAGTTAGGGTTAGGGTTTGCGTTAGGGTTAGGGTTAGGGTTAGGGTTAGGATTAGGGTTTGGGTTTGGATTAGGGTTAGGGTATGGTTAGGGTTAGGGTTAGGTTTAGGGTAGGGTTAGGATTAGGGTTAGGGTTAGGGGTTAGGGTTTCGGTTAGGGTTAGGGTTAAGGGTACAGTTAAGGTTAGGGTTAGGGTTACGCTTAGTGTTAGGGTTAGGGTTAGGGTTAGGTTTTGCGTTAGGGTTAGGGTTTGGGTTATGATTAGGGCTAGTGTTAGGCTTACGGTAAGGGTTAGGGTTAGGGTTAGGGTTACGGTATGGTTAGAGTTAGGGTTAGGGTTAGGGTTAGGGTTAAGGTTAGGATTAGTTTTAAGGTTAGGGTTAGGGTTAGGGTTAGGGTTTGCGTTAGGGTTAGGGTTAGGGTTACGGTTAGGGTTAGTGTTAGAGTTACGGTAAGGGTTAGGGTTAGGGTTAGGGTAGGGTTAGGGCTAGGGTTAGGTTTAGGCTCAGCGTTAGGGTTAGGGTTAGGGTTAGGGTTACGGTTTGGGTTAGGGTTACAGTTAGGTTTAGGTTTAGGGTTTTGATTAGGGTTAGGGTAAGGGTTAGGGTTAGGGTTACGGTAGGGTTAGGTTTAGGGTTAGGGTTTAGGGTTAAGGTTATTGTTAATGTTAGGGTTAGGGTTAGGGTTAGGTTTAGGGTTTGGTTTAGGGTTAGAGTTAGGGTTTGGATTACGGTTAGGGTAAGGGTTAGGGTTAGGATTAGGTTTAGGGTTTATTGTTAGTGTTAGGTTTAGGGTTAAGGTTAGGGTTTGCGTTAGGGTTAGGGTTAGGGTTAGGGTAGGGTTAGGATTAGGGTTAGGGTTAGGGGTTAGGGTTTCGGTTAGGGTTAGGGGTACAGTTAAGGTTAGGGTTAGGGTTACACTTAGTGTTAGGGTTAGGGTTAGGGTTAGGGTTAGGGTTAGGGTAGGGTTAGGGTTAGGGTTAGGGTTACGGTATGGTT
>JAQJZF010000025.1:3340000-3342500 GCA_028537955.1 Microtus californicus | reverse complement strand
TTTGGGTTATGGTTAGGGTTAAGGTTTGGTTAGGGTTAGGTTTAGGGTTAGGGTTAGAATTTGGGTTAGGGTTAGGGTTAGGTTTAGGGTTAGGGTTTGGGTTAGGGTAGGGTTAGGCTTAGGGTTAGGGTTAGAGTTAGGGTTTGGGTTAGGTTTAGGGTTAGGGTTAGGGTTAAGGTTAGGGTTAGTTTTAAGGTTAGGGTTAGGGTTAGGGTTAGGGTTTGCGTTAGGGTTAGGGTTACGATTAGGGTTAGTATTAGGGTTACGGTAAGGGTTAGGGTTAGGGTTAGGGTAGTGTTAGGGTTAGGGTTTGGGTTAGGGTTAAGGTTTGGGTTAGGGTTACGGTTAGGGTTAGGTTTAGGGTTTTGATTAGGGTTAGGGTAAGGGTTAGGGTTAGGGTTAGGGTTATGGTAGCGTTAGGGTTAGGGTTTAGGGTTAAGGTTAGTGTTAGGGTTAGGGTTAGGGTTAGGTTTAGGGTTTGGTTTACTGTTAGAGTTAGGGTTTGGATTACGGTTAGGGTAAGGGTTAGGGTTAGGATTAGGGTTAGGGTTTATTGTTAGGGTTAGGTTTAGGGTTAGGGTTAGGATTAGCGTTAGGTTTAGGGTTAGGGTTAGGGTTTGGCTTAGGGTTAGGTTTAGGGTAGGGTTAGGGTTAGGTTTAGGGTTAGGGGTTAGGGTAAGTGTTAGAGTTAGGGTTAGTGTTAGGGTTAGGGTTAAGGTTTGGGTTAGGGTTAGGGTAAGGGTTAGGGTTATGGTTAGGGTTAG
The DNA here is from genome assembly GCA_028537955.1 of Microtus californicus. Classification (NCBI taxonomy): domain Eukaryota; kingdom Metazoa; phylum Chordata; class Mammalia; order Rodentia; family Cricetidae; genus Microtus; species Microtus californicus. Next base: position 3,341,736 of record JAQJZF010000025.1, on the reverse strand, counting down.
GGTTAAGGTTAGGGTTTTCGTTTGGGTTAGAGTTAGGGTTAGAGTTAGTGTTAGGGTTGGGGTTGGGGTTTGGTTTGCGTTAGGGTTTGGGTTAGGGTTATGGTTAGGTTTAGGGTTAAGGTTAGGTTTAGGGTTAGGGTTAGGGTTAGGGTTAGGGTAGGGTTAGGGTTAGGGTTAGGTTTAGGGGTTACGGTTAGAGTTAGGGTTAGGGTTAGGGTTAGGCTTAGGGTTTGGGTTAGGGTTAGGGTTAGGGATAGGGTTTGGGTTTGGGTTATGGTTAGGGTAAGGGTTAGGTTTAGGGTTAGGGTTTTAGTTGGGTTAGCGTTAGGGTTAGGGTTAGGGGTTAGGGTTAGGGATAGGGTTAGGTTTAGGGTTAGGGTTAGGGTTAGGGTGAGGGTTAGGGTTAGTGTTAGGGTTAGGGTTAGTGTTAGGGTTAGGGTTTGGGTTAGGGTTTGCGTTAGGGTTAGGGTTAGGGTTAGGGTTCAGGTTAGGGTTAGAGTTAGGGTTAGGGTTAGGGTTAGATTAGGCTTAGGGTTAGGGATAGCGTTAGTGTTAGGGTTAGCGTTAGGGTTAGGGTTAGGGTTAGGGTTAGTGTTAGGGTTAGGGTTAGGGTAAGGGTTAGGGTTTGCGTTAGAATTAGGTTTATGGTTTGGGTTAGAGTTAGGGTTAGGGTTAGGGTTTGCGTTAGGTTTAGGGTTAGTGTTAGGGATAGGTTTAGTGTTAGTTTTAGGGTTAGGGCTAGGATTAGGGTTAGGGTTTGCGTTAGAATTAGGGTTAGGGTTAGTGTTAGGGTTAGGGTAAGGGTTAGGGTTAGGGTAGGGTTAGGGTTAGGGTTAGGGTTAGGGTTTGGGTTATGGTTACTGTTAGGGTTAGGGTTAGGGTTTGGGTTAGGTTTAGGGTAAGGGTAAGGGTTAGGTTTAGGGTTACGGTAGGGTTAAGGTTAGGGTTAGGTTTTGGGTTTGGGTTAGGGTTATGGTTTGGGTTAGGGTTTGGATTAAGGTTAGGTTAAGGGTTAGGGTTAGGATTATGGTTAGGGTTAGGGTTTAGTGTTAGGGTTAGGGTTACAGTTAGGGTTAGGATTTGGGTTAGTGTTAGGGTTAGGTTTAGTGTTAGGGTTAGGGTTAGGGTTAGGGTTTTCGTGAGGGTTAGGTTTAGGGTTAGGGTTCAGGTTAGGGTTAGGATTTGGGTTAGTGTTAGGGTTTGGGTTAGGGTTAGGGTTAGGGTTATGATTAGGGTTTGGGTTACGGTTAGGGTTAGGGTTAGGGTTTGCGTTAGGTTTAGCGTTAGGGTTAGGTTTAGGGTTTGTTTTAGGGTTAGGGTTAGGGTTAGGGTTTGCGTTAGGTTTACGGTTAGGGTTAGGGTTAGTGTTAGGGTTAGGCTAAGGGTTAGGGTTAGGGTTAGGGAAGGGTTAGGTTTAGGGTTAGGGTTAGGGTTAGGGTTTGCGTTAGGTTTAGGGTTAGGGTTTGTGTTAGGGTTAGAGTTAGGGTAGGGTTGGGGTTAGCGTTAGGGTTAAAGTTAGGGTTAGTGGTTAGGGTTATGGTTAGTGTTAGGGTTAGGTTTAGGGTTAGGGTTAGGGTTTGGTTTAGGGTTAGGGTTATGGTTAGGGTTAGGGTTAGGGTTAGGATTAGGGTAAGGTTAGGGTTAGGGATAGGGTTAGGGTTAGTGTTAGGGTTAGGGTTAGGGTGTGGCTTTGCGTTAGAGTTAGGGTTAGGGATAGGGTCAGGGTTAGGGTTAAG
>JAQJZF010000025.1:3317500-3322500 GCA_028537955.1 Microtus californicus | reverse complement strand
GTTAGGGTTAGGGTTTGGGTTAGGGTTAGGGTTAGGGTTAGGGTAGGGTTATGGTTAGGGTGAGGGATTAGGGTTAGTGTTAGGGTTAGGTTTAGTTACAGGGATTGGGTTAGGGTTAGGGTTAGGGTTAGGGTTAGGGTTTGAGTTAGAGTTAGGGTAAGGGTTAGGGTTAGGGTTAGGGTTAGGGTTAGGGTAGGGTTAGGATTAGGGTTAGGGTTAGGGGTTAGGGTTAAGGTTACTGTTAGGGTTAGGGTTACAGTTAGGGTTAGGTTTAGGTTTACGGTTAGTGTTAGAGTTAGGGTTAGGGTTTGCTTTAGGTTTAGTGTTAGTGTTAGGGATAGGTTTAGGGTTAGTTTTAGGGTTAGGGTTAGGGTAAGGGTTAGGGTTAGGGTAGGGTTATGGTTAGGGTTAGAGTTAGGGTTAGGGTTTGGGTGGTGGTTACATTTAGGGTTAGGGTTAGGGTTTGGGTTAGGGTTAGGGTAAGGTTTAGGGTTAGGGTTACAGTAGGGTTAGGGTTTAGGGTTAGGGTTAGTTTTAGGGTTAGGCTTAGGGTTAGGTTTTGGGTTTGGGTTAGGGTTAGGGTTAGGGTTAGGGTTTGGATGAAGGGTAGGTTAAGGGTTAGGGTTAGGATTAGGGTTAGGGTTTAGTGTTAGGGTTAGGGTTAGTATTAGGGTTAGGGTTTGCGTTAGGGTTAGGGTTAGGGTTAGGTTTAGAGTTTGGGTTAGGGTTAGGGTTAGAGTTAGGGTAGGGTTAGGTTTAGGGTTAGGGTTAGGGTTTAGGGTCAGAGTTAGTGTTAGGGTTAGGGTTAGGTTTAGGGTTTGCATGAGGGATAGGGTTAGGGTTAGGGTTCAGGTTAGGGTTAGGGTTAGGGTTAGTGTTAGGGTTAGGCTTAGGGTTAGGTTAGGGTTAGGGTTAGGGTTAGCATTAGGGGTGAGGTTTAGCGTTAGGGTTAGAGTTAGGGTTAGTGTTAGGGTTAGGGTTTGGGTTAGGGTTAGGGTTAGAGTTATGGTTAGCGTTTGGGTTAGGGTTAGGGTTAGGGTTTGGATTAAAAAACAGAATTTAGAACAGTGTTACTCTTCCCCTAAGAAGCCTTACTTTGAAAGATAATCTCGTTCTTTTGAAAGTGTATGAATTTCATGAAATGCTTTTGTAAGAAACACAGACGTGTTTCTTTGAAAAGAAGATTCGTTGTTTGGGATGTATCAAAGTATTGTTAGAATTGAGAATAGTGTTCCTCTTCCCCTTAGAAGCTTTACTTTGAAAGATAGTCTCGTTCTTTTGAAAGTGTATGAATTTCATGAAATGCTTTTGTTAGAAACAGAGACGTGTTTCGGTGAAAAGAAGATCCGTTGTTTGGGATGTATCAAAGTATTGTTAGAATTTAGAACAGTGGTTAGGGTTAGGGTTAGGATTAGGGTTAGTGTTAGGGTTAGGTTTAGGGTTAGGGTTAGGGTAGGGTTATGGTTAGGGTGAGAGTTAGGGTTAGTTTTGGGTTATGGTTACAGTTAGGGTTAGGGTTAGGGTTTGGGTTAGGGTTAGGGTAAGGGTTAGGGTTATGGTTACAGTAGGGTTAGGGTTAGGGTTAGGGTTTAGGGTTAGGGTTAGGTTTAGGGTTAGGCTTAGGGTTAGGTTTTGGGTTTGGGTTAGGGTTAGGGTTAGGGTTAGGGTTTGGATTAAGGTTAGGTTAAGGGTTAGGGTTAGGATTAGGGTTAGGGTTAGGGTTTAGTGTTAGGGTTAGAGTTAGTATTAGGGTTAGGGTTCGCGTTAGGGTTAGGGTTAGGGTTAGGGTTAGGGTTAGGTTTTGGGTTAGGGTTAGGGTTAGAGTTAGGGTAGGGTTAGGTTTAGGGTTTGCGTGAGGGTTAGGGTTAGGGTTAGGGTTCAGGTTAGGGTTAGGGTTAGGGTTAGTGTTAGGGTTAGGCTTAGGGTTAGGTGAGGGTTAGGGTTAGGGTTAGCGTTAGGGGTGAGGTTTAGCGTTAGGGTTAGGGTTACGCTTAGTGTAATGTGTTATGGTTAGGGTTAATGTTTGCGTTAGGTTTAGGCTTAGGGTTAGGTTTAGGGTTTGTTTTAGGGTTAGGGTTAGGGTAGGGTTAGGGTTTGCGTTAGGGTTAGGGTTAGGGTTAGGTTTAGGGTTAGTGTTAGGGTTAGTGTAAGGGTTAGGGTTTGGGTAGGGTTAGGGTTAGGGTTAGGGTTAGGGTTACGGTTTGGGTTAGGGTTACGGTTAGTGTTAGGGTTAGGATTTGGATTAGGGTTAGGATAAGGGTTAGGGTTAGGGTTAGGGTTAGGGTTATGGTAGTGTTAGGGTTAGGGTTAGGGTTTAGGGTTAGGGTTAGTGTTAGGGTTAAGGTTAGGGTTAGGGTTAGGGTTAGGGTTAGGTTTAGGGTTTGGGTTAGGGTTAGGGTTAGTGTTTGGATTACGGTTAGGGTAAGAGTTAGGGTTAGGGTTAGGATTAGGGTTTAGTGTTAGGGTTAGGGTTAGGGTTAGGGTTTGCGTTAGGATTAGAGTTAGGGTTAGGGTTAGGGTTTGGGTTAGGGTTAGGTTTAGAGTTAGGGTAGGGTTAGGGTTAGGGTTAGGGTTAGGGTTTAGGGTTAGTGTTAGGGTTAGGGTTAGGGTTAGGTTTAGAGTTAGGATTTGGGTTAGTGTTAGGGTTAGGGTTAATGTTAGGGTTAGGGTTAGGGTTAGGGTTTGCGTGAGGGTTATCGTTAGGGTTAGGGTTAGGGTTCAGGTTAGGGTTAGGGTTAGGGTTAGGTTATGGTCAGGGTTAGGGTTAGCGTTAGGGGTGAGGTTTAGCGTTAGGGTTAGAGTTAGGGTTAGGGTTAGGGTTAGGATTTGGGTTAGTGTTAGGGTTAGGGTTATGGTTAGGGTTTGGGTTAGGGTTACGGTTAGGATTAAAAAAAAGAATTTAGAACAGTGTTACTCTTCCCTTAAGAAGCTTTACTTTGAAAGATAATCTCGTTCTTTTGAAAGTGTATGAATTTCATGAAATGCTTTTGTAAGAAACACAGAAGTGTTTCTTTGAAAAGTAGATTCGTTGGTTGGGATGTATCAAAGTATTGTTAGAATTGAGAATAGTGGTCCTCTTCCCCTTAGAAGCTTTACTTTGAAAGATAGTCTCGTTCTTTTGAAAGTGTATGAATTTCATGAAATGCTTTTGTTAGAAACAGAGACATGTTTCGGTGAAAAGAAGATCCGTTGTTTGGGATGTATCAAAGTATTGTTAGAATTTAGAACAGCAGTTAGGCTTAGGGTTAGAATTAGGGTTAGTGTTAGGGTTAGGGTTAGGGTTAGCGTTAATGTTAGGGTTAGGGTTAGGGTTAGGATTTGCGTTAGGGTTACGGTTAGGGTTAGGGTTACGGTTAGGGTTGGTGTTAGTGTTAGGGTTTGGTTTAGGTTTAGGGTTAGGGTTAGGGGTTAGGGTTAGTGTTAGGGTTACGGTTAGGGTTAGGGTTAGGGTTTGGGTTAGGGTTATGGTAAGGGTTAGGGTTAGGGTTAGAGTTAGGGTTAAGGTAGGGTTAGGGTTAGGTTTAGGGATTAGGGTTAGGGTTAGGGTTAGGGTTAAGGTAAGGATTAGAATTAGGGTTAGGATTAGGGTTTGCGTTAGGGTTAGTGTTAGGGTTATGGTTAGGGTTTTGGTTATGGTTATGGTTTGGGTTAGGGTAGTGTTAGGGTTAGGGTTAGAGTTAGGGTTATGGTTAGGGTTAGGGTTAGTGTATGGTTTAGGGTTAGGGTTAGGGGTAGGGTTTGGGTTAGGGTTAGGGTAAGGGTTAGGGTTAGGGTTAGGGTTAGGTTTATGGTAGGGTTAGGATTAGGGTTAGGGTTAAGGGTTAGGTTTAGGGTTAAAGTTAGGGTTAGGGTTACAGTTAGGGTTAGGGTTAGGGTTACGCTTAGTGTAAGGTGTTAGGGTTAGGGTTATTGTTTGCGTTAGGTTTAGGGTTAGGGTTAGGTTTAGGGTTAGTTTTAGGGTTAGGGTTAGGGTTAGGGTATGGTTAGGGTAGGGTTAGGGTTAGGGTTAGGGTTAGGGGTTACGGTTAGAGTTAGGGTTAGGGTTAGGCTTAGGGTTTGGGTAGGGTTAGGGTTAGGGATTGGGTTTAGGTTAGGGTTAGGGTAAGGGTTAGGGTTAGGGTTTTGATTAGGGTTAGGGTAAGGGTTAGGGTTAGGGTTAGGATTAGGGTTATGGTAGGCTTAGGGTTAGGGTTAGGGTTTAGGGTTAGAGTTAGTGTTAGGGTTAGGGTTGGGGTTTGCGTTAGGGTTAGGGTTAGGGTTAGGTGTTAGGGTTAGGGTTAGGGTTAGGGTTAGTTTTGGGGTTAGTGTTAGGTTTAGGGTTTGCGTTAGGGTTAGGGTTAGGGTTAGGATTAGGGTTAGGTTTTGGGTTTGGGTTAGGGTTTGCGTTAGGTTTAGGGTTAGGTTTAGGGTTAAGATTAGGGTTAGTTTTAAGGTTAGGGTTAGGGTTAGGTTTAGGGTTTGCATTAGGGTTAGGGTTAGGGTTATGATTAGGGTTAGTGTTAGGGTTACAGTAAGGGTTAGGGTTAGGGTTACGGTTACGGTTACGGTTAGGGTTTGCGTTAGGGTTTAGGGTTTTGATTAGGGTTAGGGTAAGGGTTAGGATTAGGGTTAGGGTTACGGTAGGGTTAGGGTTAGGGTTAGGGTTTAGAGTTTGTTTTAGGGTTCGAGTTATGGTTTGGATTACGATTAGGGTAAGGGTTTAGGCTTAGGATTAGGGTTAGGGTTTATTGTTATTGTTAGGTTTAGGGTTAGGGTTAGGGTTTGCGTTAGGGTTAGGGTTAGGGTTCGGATTAGGGTTAGGGTTAAGGTTAGGGTTAGGTTTAGGGTTAGGGTTTGGGTTAGGGTTAGTGTATGGTTAGGGTTATGGTTAGGTTTAGGGTAGGGTTAGGATTAGGGTTAGGGTTAGGGGTTAGGGTTACGGTTAGGGTTAGGGATACAGTTAAGGTTAGGGTTAGGGTTACGCTTAGTGTTAGGGTTAGGGTTTGGGTTAGGGTTATGGT
>JAQJZF010000025.1:3300000-3310000 GCA_028537955.1 Microtus californicus | reverse complement strand
TTTCATGAAATGCTTTTGTTACAAAGAGAGATGTGTTTCGGTAAATGAAGATCCATTGTTTGGGATGTATGAAAGTATTGTTAGAATTTCGAACAGCAGTTAGGCTTAGGGTTAGAATTAGGGTTAGTGTTAGGGTTAGGGTTAGGGTTAGGGTTAGTGTTCGGGTTAGGGTTAGGGTTAGGATTTGCGTTAGGGTTACGGTTAGGGTTAGGGTTAGGGTTAGGGTTAGGGTTGGGGTTAGTGTTAAGGTTTGGTTTAGGGTTAGGGTTAGGGTTAGGGTTAGGGTTAGGGGTTAGGGTAAGTGTTAGAGTTAGGGTTAGGGTTAGGGTTAGTGTTAGGGTTAAGGTTTGGGTTAGAGTTAGGTTTAGGGTTAGGGTTTACGTTAGGTTTAGGGTTAGGGTTTGTGTTAGTGTTAGGGATAGGGTTAGGGTTAGGGTTAGGGTTTGGGTTAGGGTTAGGGTAAGGGTTAGGGTTAGGGTTAGGGTTAGGGTAGGGTTAGGATTAGGGTTAGGGTTAGGTATTAGGGTTAGGTTTACTGTTAGGGTTAGGGTTACACTTAGGGTTAGGGTTAGGTTTACAGTTAGGGTTAGGGATAGGGTTTGCGTTAGGTTTAGGGTTAGTGTTAGGGATAGGTTTAGGGTTAGTTTTAGGGTTAAGGCTAGGGTCAGGGTTAGGGTTTGCGTTAGAGTTAGGGTTAGGTTTAGTGTTAGGGTTAGGGTAAGGGTTAGGGTTAGGGTAGGGTTAGGGTTAGGTTTAGGGTTAGGGTTTGGGTTATGGTTACGGTTAGGGTTAGGGTTAGGGTTAGGGTTAGGGTTAGGTTTAGGGTTTGGGTTAGGGTTAGGGTTAGTGTTTGGATTATGGTTAGGGTAAGGGTTAAGGTTAGGGTTAGGATTAGGGTTTAGTGTTAGGGTTAGGGTTTGCGTTAGGGTTAGGGTTAGGGTTTGGGTTAGGTTTGTTTTAGGGTAGGGTTAGGATTAGGGTTAGGGTTAGGTGTTAGGGTTAGTGTTAGAGTTAGGGTTAGGGTTAGGGTTATGGTTAGGGTTAAGGTTTGGTTAGGGTTAGGTTTAGGGTTAGGGTTAGGGTTAGGGTTTGGGTTAGGGTTAGGGTTAGTGTTAGGGTTAGGTTTAGGGTTAGGGTTTGGGTTAGGGTAGGGTTAGGCTTAGGGTTAGGGTTAGGCTTAGGCCTTAGGGTTAGTGTTAGGGTTAGGGTTAGGGTTAGGGTTTGGGTTAGGGTTAGGGTTAGTGTTTGGGTTTGGTTTAGGTTTAGGGTATTGGTTAGGGTAGGGTTAGGCTTAGGGTTAGGGTTACGGTTAGGCCTTAGGGTTAGTGTTAGGTTTAGGGTTATGGTTAGGGTTAGGGTAGGGTTAGGGTTAGGGTTAGGGTTACGGTACGGTTAGGGTTTGGGTTTGGGTTAGGGTTAGGATAAGGGTTAGGGTTAGGGTTAGGTTTAGGGTAGGGTTAGGATTAGGGTTAGGGTTAGGGGTTAGGGTTACGGTTAGGGTTAGGGGTACAGTTAGGGTTAGGGTTAGGGTTACGCTTAGTGTTAGGGTTAGGGTTTGCGTTAGGTTTAGGGTTAGGGTTAAGGTTAAGTTTAGGGTTTGTTTTAAGTGTAGTGTTAGGGTTAGGGTTAGGTTTTGCGTTAGGGTTAGGGTTAGGGTTACGATTAGGGTTAGTATTAGGGTTACGGTAAGGGATAGGGTTAGGGTTAGGGTATGGTTAGGGTTAGGGTTAGGGTTAGGGTTAGGCTTAGGGTTAGGGTTAGGGTTAGGGTTAGGGTTACGGTTTTGGTTAGGGTTACGGTTAGGGTTAGGGTTAGGTTTAGGGTTAGGGGTTAGGGTAAGTGTTAGAGTTAGGGTTAGTTGTAGGGTTAGGGTTAAGGTTTGGGTTAGGGTTAGGGTTAGGGTTAGGGTTTGGGTTAGGGTTAGTGTTAGGATTAGGGTTAGGGTTTGTGTTAGGGTTAGGGTAAGGGTTAGGGTTAGGGTTAGGGTTAGGGTTAGGGTTAGGGTTTGGGTTAGGGTTAGGGTTAGGGTTAGGGTTAGGGTTTGGGTTAGGGTTAGGGTTAGGATTAGGGTTAGGGTTTGTGTTAGGGTTAGGGTAAAGGTTAGGGTTAGGGTTAGGGTTTGCGTTTGGGTTAGTGTTAGGGTTAGGGTTCAGGTTAGGGTTAGGGTTAGGGTTAGGGTTAGTGATAGGGTTAGGGTTAGGGATAGGATTTGCGTTAGGGTTAGTGTTAGGGTTAGGGTTAGAGTTAGGGTTAGGGTTGAGTTAGTGTTAGGGTTTGGGTTAGGGTTAGGGTTAGGGTTAGGGGTTAGGGTAAGTGTTAGAGTTAGGGTTAGGGTTAGTGTTAGGGTTAAGGTTTGGGTTAAGGTTAGGGTTAGGGTTAGGGTTAGGGTTTGCATTAGGGTTAGGGTTAGGGTTTGTGTTAGTGTTAGGGTTAGGGTTATCGTTAGGGTTTGGGTTAGGGTTAGGGTTAGGGTTAGGGTAAGGTTAGGCTTAGGGTTAGGGTTAGGGGTTATGGTAAGTGTTAGTGTTAGGGTTACTGTTAGGGATTGGTTTAGGGTTAGGTTTAGGGTTTGAGTTAGGGTTAGGGTAAGGGTTAGGGTTAGGGTTAGGGTTAGGGTAGGGTTAGGATTAGGGTTAAAGTTAGGGGTTAGGGTTAGGTTTACTGTTAGGGTTAGGGTTACAGTTAGGGTTAGGGTTAGGTTTAAGGTTAGGGTTAGGGTTAGGGTTTGCGTTAGGTTTAGGGTTAGTGTTAGGGATAGGTTTAGGGTTACTTTTAGGGTTAGGGCTAGGGTTAGTGTTAGGGTTTGCGTTAGAGTTAGGGTTAGGGTTAGTGTTAGGGTTAGGGTAAGGGTTAGGGTTAGGGTAGGGTTAGGGTTAGGGTTAGGGTTAGGGTTTGGGTTATGGTTACAGTTAGGGTTAGGTTTAGGGTTAGGGTTAGGGTTAGGTTTAGGGTTTGGGTTAGGGTTAGGGTTAGTATTTGGATTAGGCTTAGGTTAAGGGTTAGGGTTAGGATTAGGGTTTAGTGTTAGGGTTAGGGTTAGGGTTAGGGTTTGCGTTAGGGTTAGGGTTAGGGTTAGGGTTTGGGTTAGGTTTGGTTTAGGGTAGGGTTAGGATTAAGGTTAGGGTTAGGGGTTAGGGTTAGTGTTAGAGTTAGGGTTAGGGTTAGGGTTATGGTTAGGGTTAAGGTTTGGTTAGGGTTAGGTTTAGGGTTAGGTTTAGGGTTTGGGTTAGGGTTGGGGTAAGGGTTAGGGTTAGGGTTAGGGTTAGGATAAAAAAAAGAAGTTAGAACAGTGTTACTCATCCCCTAAGAAGCTTTACTTTGAAAGATAATCTTGTTCTTTTGAAAGTGTATGATTTTCATGAAATGCTTTTGTAAGAAACACAGACGTGTTTCTTTGAAAAGAAGATTCGTTGTTTGGGATGTATCAAAGTATGGTTAGAATTGAGAATAGTGTTCTTCTTCCCCTTAGAAGCTTTACTTTGAAAGATAGTCTCGTTCTTTTGAAAGTGTATGAATTTCATGAAATGCTTTTGTGAGAAACATAGACGTTTTTCTGTGAAAAGAAGATTCGTTGTTTGGGATGTATCAAAGTATTGTTAGAATTGAGAATCGTGTTCCTCTTCCCCTTAGAAGCTTTACTTTGAAAGATAGTCTCGTTCTTTTGAAAGTGTATGAATTTCATGAAATGCTTTTCTTACAAAGAGAGATGTGTTTCGGTAAAAAGAAGATCCATTGTTTCGGATGTATCAAAGTATTGTTAGAATTTAGAACAGCAGTTAGGGTTTGGGTTAGAGTTAGGGTTAGTGTTAGAGTTACGGATATTGTTAGGGTTAGTGTTAGGGTTAGGGTTAGGGTTAGGATTTGCGTTAGGGTTAGGGTTAGGGTTAGGGTTAGGGTTAGGGTTACGGTTGGGTTAGTGTTAGGGTTTGGGTTAGAGTTAGGGTTAGGGTTAGGGGTTAGGGTAAGTGTTAGAGTTAGGGTTAGGGTTAGTGTTAGGGTTAAGGTTTGGGTTAGGGTTAGGGTTAGGGTTTGCGTTAGGGTTAGGGTTAGGGTTTATGTTAGTGTTAGGTTTAGGGTTAGGGTTAGGGTTTGGGTTAGGGTTAGGGTTAGGGTAGGGTTAGGGTTAGTTTTAGGGTTAGGGCTAGTGTTAGGTTTAGGGTTTGCGTTAGAGTTACGGTTAGGGTTAGTGTTAGGGTTAGGGTAAGGGTTAGGGTTAGGGTAGGGTTAGGGTTAGGGCTAGGGTTTGGGTTATGGTTACGGTTAGGTTTAGGGTTAGGGTTTGGGTTAGGTTTAGGGTAATGGTTAGGGTTAGGGTTAGGGTTACGGTAGGGTTAAGGTTAGGGTTAGGGTTTAGGGTTAGATTTGGTTTAGGGTTAGGGTTAGGGATAGGTTTTGGGTTTGGGTTAGGGTTAGGGTTAGGGTTAGGGTTTGGATTAAGGTTAGGTTAAGGGTTAGGGTTAGGATTATGGTTAGGGTTAGGGTTTAGTGTTAGGGTTAGGGTTACGGTTAGGGTTAGGATTTGGGTTAGTGTTAGGGTTAGGGTTAGTGTTAGGGTTAGGGTTAGTGTTAGCGTTTGCGTGAGGTTTAGGGTTAGGGTTCAGGTTAGGGTTAGGGTTAGGATTAAAAAAAAAGAATTTACAACAGTGTTCCTCTTCCCCTTAGACGCTTTACTTTGAAAGATAGTCTCGTTCTTTTGAAAGTGTATGATTTTCATGAAATGCTTTTGTAAGAAACACAGACGTGTTTCTTTGAAAAGAAGATTCGTTGTTTGGGATGTATCAAAGTATTGTTAGAATTGATAATAGTGTTCCTCTTCCCCTTAGAAGCTTTACTTTGAAAGATAGTCTCGTTCTTTTGAAAGTGTATGAATTTCATGAAATGCTTTTGTTACAAAGAGAGATGTGTTTCGGTAAATGAAGATCCATTGTTTGGGATGTATGAAAGTATTGTTAGAATTTCGAACAGCAGTTAGGCTTAGGGTTAGAATTAGGGTTAGTGTTAGGGTTAGGGTTAGGGTTAGGGTTAGTGTTCGGGTTAGGGTTAGGGTTAGGATTTGCGTTAGGGTTACGGTTAGGGTTAGGGTTAGGGTTAGGGTTAGGGTTGGGGTTAGTGTTAAGGTTTGGTTTAGGGTTAGGGTTAGGGTTAGGGTTAGGGTTAGGGGTTAGGGTAAGTGTTAGAGTTAGGGTTAGGGTTAGGGTTAGTGTTAGGGTTAAGGTTTGGGTTAGAGTTAGGTTTAGGGTTAGGGTTTACGTTAGGTTTAGGGTTAGGGTTTGTGTTAGTGTTAGGGATAGGATTAGGGTTAGGGTTAGGGTTTGGGTTAGGGTTAGGGTAAGGGTTAGGGTTAGGGTTAGGGTTAGGGTAGGGTTAGGATTAGGGTTAGGGTTAGGTATTAGGGTTAGGTTTACTGTTAGGGTTAGGGTTACACTTAGGGTTAGGGTTAGGTTTACAGTTAGGGTTAGGGATAGGGTTTGCGTTAGGTTTAGGGTTAGTGTTAGGGATAGGTTTAGGGTTAGTTTTAGGGTTAAGGCTAGGGTCAGGGTTAGGGTTTGCGTTAGAGTTAGGGTTAGGTTTAGTGTTAGGGTTAGGGTAAGGGTTAGGGTTAGGGTAGGGTTAGGGTTAGGTTTAGGGTTAGGGTTTGGGTTATGGTTACGGTTAGGGTTAGGGTTAGGGTTAGGGTTAGGGTTAGGTTTAGGGTTTGGGTTAGGGTTAGGGTTAGTGTTTGGATTATGGTTAGGGTAAGGGTTAAGGTTAGGGTTAGGATTAGGGTTTAGTGTTAGGGTTAGGGTTTGCGTTAGGGTTAGGGTTAGGGTTTGGGTTAGGTTTGTTTTAGGGTAGGGTTAGGATTAGGGTTAGGGTTAGGTGTTAGGGTTAGTGTTAGAGTTAGGGTTAGGGTTAGGGTTATGGTTAGGGTTAAGGTTTGGTTAGGGTTAGGTTTAGGGTTAGGGTTAGGGTTAGGGTTTGGGTTAGGGTTAGGGTTAGTGTTAGGGTTAGGTTTAGGGTTAGGGTTTGGGTTAGGGTAGGGTTAGGCTTAGGGTTAGGGTTAGGCTTAGGCCTTAGGGTTAGTGTTAGGGTTAGGGTTAGGGTTAGGGTTTGGGTTAGGGTTAGGGTTAGTGTTTGGGTTTGGTTTAGGTTTAGGGTATGGGTTAGGGTAGGGTTAGGCTTAGGGTTAGGGTTAGGGTTAGGCCTTAGGGTTAGTGTTAGGGTTAGGGTTATGGTTAGGGTTAGGGTAGGGTTAGGGTTAGGGTTAGGGTTAGGGTTACGGTACGGTTAGGGTTTGGGTTTGGGTTAGGGTTAGGGTAAGGGTTAGGGTTAGGGTTAGGTTTAGGGTAGGGTTAGGATTAGGGTTAGGGTTAGGGGTTAGGGTTACGGTTAGGGTTAGGGGTACAGTTAGGGTTAGGGTTAGGGTTACGCTTAGTGTTAGGGTTAGGGTTTGCGTTAGGTTTAGGGTTAGGGTTAAGGTTAAGTTTAGGGTTTGTTTTAAGTGTAGTGTTAGGGTTAGGGTTAGGTTTTGCGTTAGGGTTAGGGTTAGGGTTACGATTAGGGTTAGTATTAGGGTTACGGTAAGGGATAGGGTTAGGGTTAGGGTATGGTTAGGGTTAGGGTTAGGGTTAGGCTTAGGCTTAGGGTTAGGGTTAGGGTTAGGGTTAGGGTTACGGTTTTGGTTAGGGTTACGGTTAGGGTTAGGGTTAGGTTTAGGGTTAGGGGTTAGGGTAAGTGTTAGAGTTAGGGTTAGTTGTAGGGTTAGGGTTAAGGTTTGGGTTAGGATTAGGGTTAGGGTTAGGGTTTGGGTTAGGGTTAGTGTTAGGATTAGGGTTAGGGTTTGTGTTAGGGTTAGGGTAAGGGTTAGGGTTAGGGTTAGGGTTAGGGTTAGGGTTAGGGTTTGGGTTAGGGTTAGGGTTAGGGTTTGGGTTAGGGTTAGGGTTAGGATTAGGGTTAGGGTTTGTGTTAGGGTTAGGGTTAGAGTTAGGGTTAGGGTTGAGTTAGTGTTAGGGTTTGGGTTAGGGTTAGGGTTAGGGTTAGGGGTTAGGGTAAGTGTTAGAGTTAGGGTTAGGGTTAGTGTTAGGGTTAAGGTTTGGGTTAAGGTTAGGGTTAGGGTTAGGGTTAGGGTTTGCATTAGGGTTAGGGTTAGGGTTTGTGTTAGTGTTAGGGTTAGGGTTATGGTTAGGGTTTGGGTTAGGGTTAGGGTTAGGGTTAGGGTAAGGTTAGGCTTAGGGTTAGGGTTAGGGGTTATGGTAAGTGTTAGTGTTAGGGTTAGTGTTAGGGATTGGTTGAGAGTTAGGTTTAGGGTTTGAGTTAGGGTTAGGGTAAGGGTTAGGGTTAGGGTTAGGGTAGGGTTAGGATTAGGGTTAAATTTAGGGGTTAGGGTTAGGTTTACTGTTAGGGTTAGGGTTACAGTTAGGGTTAGGGTTAGGTTTAAGGTTAGAATTAGGGTTAGGGTTTGCGTTAGGTTTAGGGTTAGTGTTAGGGATAGGTTTAGGGTTACTTTTAGGGTTAGGGCTAGGGTTAGGGTTTGGGTTTGCGTTAGAGTTAGGGTTAGGGTTAGTGTTAGGGTTAGGGTAAGGGTTAGGGTTAGGGTAGGGTTAGGGTTAGGGTTAGGGTTAGGGTTTGGGTTATGGTTACGGTTAGGGTTAGGTTTAGGGTTAGGGTTAGGGTTAGGTTTAGGGTTTGGGTTAGGGTTAGGGTTAGTATTTGGATTAGGCTTAGGTTAAGGGTTAGGGTTAGGATTAGGGTTTAGTGTTAGGGTTAGGGTTAGGGTTAGGGTTTGCGTTAGGGTTAGGGTTAGGGTTAGGGTTTGGGTTAGGTTTGGTTTAGGGTAGGGTTAGGATTAAGGTTAGGGTTAGGGGTTAGGGTTAGTGTTAGAGTTAGGGTTAGGGTTAGGGTTATGGTTAGGGTTAAGGTTTGGTTAGGGTTAGGTTTAGGGTTAGGGTTAGGGTTTGGGTTAGGGTTAGGGTTAGGTTTAGTGTTAGGTTTAGGGTTAGGGTTTGGGTTAGGGTAGGGTTAGGCTTAGGGTTAGGGTTAGCATTAGGGTTAGGGTTAGGGTTAGGGTTAGGGTTAGGGTTAGGGTAGTGTTAGGGTTAGGGTTAGGGTTAGGGTTACGGTTTGTGTTAGGGTTACGGTTAGGGTTATGTTTAGGGTTTTATTAGGGTTAGGGTTAGGGTTAGGGTTAGGGTTAGGGTTAGGGTTAGGGTTAGGGTTAGGGTTACGGTATGGTTAGGGTTAGGGTTAGGTTTAGGGTTTGGATTAGGGTTAGGGTTAGGGTTAGGGTTACGGTATGGTTAGGGTTAGGGTTAGGGTTCAGGTTAAGGTTAGTGTTAGGGTTAGGGTTAGTGTTAGGGTTAGGGTTTGGGTTAGGGTTTGCGTTAGGGTTAGGGTTAGGGTTAGGGTTAGGGTTCAGTTTAGGGTTAGGGTTAGGGTTAGGGTTAGTGTTAGGATTAGGGTTTGGGTTAGGGTTTGCGTTAGGGTTAGGGTTAGGGTTAGGGTTCAGGTTAGGGTTAGAGTTAGGGTTAGGGTTAGGGTCAGGTTAGGGTTAGGGTTAGGGATAGCGTTAGTGTTAGGGTTAGCATTAGGGTTAGGGTTAGGGTTAGGGTTAGTGTTAGTGTTTGGGTTAGGGTTAGGTTTAGGGTTTGGGTTAGGGTTGGGGTAAGGGTTAGGGTTAGGGTTAGGGTTATGATAAAAAAAAGATGTTAGAACAGTGTTACTCATTCCCTAAGAAGCTTTACTTTGAAAGATAATCTTGTTCTTTTGAAAGTGTATGATTTTCATGAAATGCTTTTGTAAGAAACACAGACGTGTTTCTTTGAAAAGAAGATTCGTTGTTTGGGATGTATCAAAGTATGGTTAGAATTGAGAATAGTGTTCTTCTTCCCCTTAGAAGCTTTACTTTGAAAGATAGTCTCGTTCTTTTGAAAGTGTATGAATTTCATGAAATGCTTTTGTGAGAAACATAGACGTTTTTCTGTGAAAAGAAGATTCGTTGTTTGGGATGTATCAAAGTATTGTTAGAATTGAGAATCGTGTTCCTCTTCCCCTTAGAAGCTTTACTTTGAAAGATAGTCTCATTCTTTTGAAAGTGTATGAATTTCATGAAATGCTTTTGTTACAAAGAGAGATGTGTTTCGGTAAAAAGAAGATCCATTGTTTGGGATGTATCAAAGTATTGTTAGAATTTAGAACAGCAGTTATGGTTTGGGTTAGAATTAGGGTTAGTGTTAGAGTTACGGATATTGTTAGGGTTAGTGTTAGGGTTAGGGTTAGGGTTAGGATTTGCGTTAGGGTTAGGGTTAGGGTTAGGGTTAGGGTTAGGGTTAGGGTTAGGGTTGGGTTAGTGTTAGGGTTTGGGTTAGGGTTAGGGTTAGGGTTAGGGGTTAGGGTAAGTGTTAGAGTTAGGGTTAGGGTTAGTGTTAGGGTTAAGGTTTGAGTTAGGGTTAGGGTTAGGGTTTGCGTTAGGGTTAGGGTTAGGGTTTATGTTAGTGTTAGGTTTAGGGTTAGCGTTAGGGTTTGGGTTAGGGTTAGGGTTAGGGTAGGGTTAGGGTTAGTTTTAGGGTTCGGGCTAGTGTTAGGGTTAGGGTTTGCGTTAGAGTTACGGTTAGGGTTAGTGTTAGGGTTAGGGTAAGGGTTAGGGTTAGGGTAGGGTTAGGGTTAGGGTTAAGGTTTGGGTTATGGTTACGGTTAGGGTTAGGGTTAGGGTTTGGGTTAGGTTTAGGGTAAGGGTTAGGGTTAGGGTTAGGGTTACGGTAGGGTTAAGGTTAGGGTTAGGGTTTAGGGTTAGATTTGGTTTAGGGTTAGGGTTAGGGATAAGTTTTGGGTTTGGGTTAGGGTTAGGGTTAGGGTTAGGGTTTGGATTAAGGTTAGGTTAAGGGTTAGGGTTAGGATTATGGTTAGGGTTAGGGTTTAGTGTTAGGGTTAGGGTTACGGTTAGGGTTAGGATTTGGGTTATTGTTAGGGTTAGGGTTAGTGTTAGGGTTAGGGATAGTGTTAGCGTTTGCGAGAGGTTTAGGGT
>JAQJZF010000025.1:3282500-3295000 GCA_028537955.1 Microtus californicus | reverse complement strand
TTGAGTTAGGGTTAGGGTAAGGGTTAGGGTTAGGGTTAGGGCTGGGGTTAGGGTAGGGTTAGGATTAGGGTTGGGGTTGGGGGTTAGGGTTAGGGTTACTGTTAGGGTTAGGGTTACAGTTAGGGTTAGGTTTAGGTTTACGGTTAGTGTTAGGGTTAGGGTTAGGGTTAGGATTTAGGTTACTGTTAGGGTTAGAGTTAGTGTTAGGGTTAGGGTTAGGTTTAGGGTTTGCGTGAGGGTTAGGGTTAGGGTTAGGGTTAGGGTTAGGGTTAGGTTAGGGTTAGGGTTAGGGTTAGTGTTAGGGGTGAGGTTTAGCGTTAGTGTTAGAGTTAGGGTTAGTGTTAGGGTTAGGGTTTGGGTTAGGGTTAGGGTTAGGGTTAGGGTTATGGTTAGGGTTTGGGTTAGGGTTAGGGTTAGGGTTAGGATTAAAAAACAGAATTTAGCACAGTGTTACTCTTCCCCTAAGAAGCCTTACTTTGAAAGATAATCTCGTTCTTTTGAAAGTGTATGAATTTCATGAAATGCTTTTGTAAGAAACACAGACGTGTTTCTTTGAAAAGAAGATTCGTTGTTTGGGATGTATCAAAGTATTGTTAGAATTGAGAATAGTGTTCCTCTTCCCCTTAGAAGCTTTACTTTGAAAGATAGTCTCGTTCTTTTGAAAGTGTATGAATTTCATGAAATGCTTTTGTTAGAAACAGAGACGTGTTTCGGTGAAAAGAAGATCCGTTGTTTGGGATGTATCAAAGTATTGTTAGAATTTAGAACAGTGGTTAGGGTTAGGGTTAGGATTAGGGTTAGTGTTAGGTTTAGGGTTAGGGTTAGGGTAGGGTTATGGTTAGGGTTAGAGTTAGGGTTAGTTTTGGGTTATGGTTACAGTTAGGGTTAGGGTTAGGGTTTGGGTTAGGGTTAGGGTAAGGGTTAGGGTTATGGTTACAGTAGGGTTAGGGTTAGGGTTAGGGTTTAGGGTTAGGGTTAGGTTTAGGGTTAGGCTTAGGGTTAGGTTTTGGGTTTGGGTTATGATTAGGTTTAGGCTTAGGGTTTGGATTAAGGTTAGGTTAAGGGTTAGGGTTAGGGTTAGGGTTAGGGTTAGGGTTTAGTGTTAGGGTTAGGGTTAGTATTACGATTAGGGTTTGCGTTAGGGTTAGGGTTAGGGTTAGGGTTAGGGTTAGGATTTGGGTTAGGGTTAGGGTTAGAGTTTCGGTAGGGTTAGGGTTAGGGTTAGGGTTAGGGTTTAGGGTTAGTGTTAGGGTTAGGGTTAGGG
Organism: Microtus californicus; assembly: GCA_028537955.1. NCBI lineage: Eukaryota > Metazoa > Chordata > Mammalia > Rodentia > Cricetidae > Microtus > Microtus californicus. The sequence goes on along the minus strand of JAQJZF010000025.1, from coordinate 3,293,736 downwards.
TTAGGGTTTGGGTTTGGGTTAGGATTTAGTTTAGTGTTAGGGTTAGAGTTAGTGTTAGGGTTAGGGTTAGGTTTAGGGTTTGCGTGAGGGTTAGGGTTAGGGTTAGGGTTAGGGTTCAGGTTAGGGTTAGGGTTACTGTTAGGGTTAGGTTTTGCGTTATGGTTAGGTTTAGGGTTACGGTTAGTGTTAGGGTTAAGGTTAGTGTTAGGGTTTGCGTTAGGTGTAGGGTTAGGGTTAGGGTTAGGGTTAGATTTAGGGTTAGGGTTAGGGTTAGGACAGGGTTTGCGTTAGGGTTAGGGTTAGGGTTAGGGTTAGTGTTAGGGTTAGGGTTAGGGTTAGGATTTCCGTTAGGGTTAGGGTTAGGGTTAGGATAGGGTTAGGGTTAGGGTTAGGGTTACGGTTTGGGTTAGGGTTACGGTTAGGGTTAGGGTTAGGGTTTGGGTTAGGGTTATGGTGAGGGTTAGGGTTAGGGTTAGAGTTAGTGTTACGGTAGGGTTAGGGTTAGGTTTAGAGGTTAGGGTTAGGGTTAGGGTTAGGGTAAGGGTTAGGGTTAGGATTAGGGTTTGCGTTAGGGTTAGGTTTAGGGTTATGGTTAGGGGTTGAGTTATGGTTATGGTTTGGATTAGGGTAGTGTTAGGGTTAGGGTTAGAGTTAGGGTTATGATTAGGGTTAGGTTTAGGGTTAGAGTTAGGGTTACGGTAGGGTTAGGGTTAGGTTTAGGGGTTAGGGTTAGGGTTAGGGTTAGGGTAAGGGTTAGGGTTAGGGTTAGGATTAGGGTTTGCGTTAGGGTTAGGGTTAGGGTTATGGTAAGGGTTTGAGTTATGGTTATGGTTTGGGTTAGGGTAGTGTTAGGGTTAGGGTTAGAGTTAGGGTTATAGTTAGGGTTAGGGTTAGGGTTAGTGTATGGGTTAGGGTTAGGGTTAGGGTTTGGGTTAGGGTTAGGGTAAGGGTTAGGGTTAGGGTTAGGTTTAGGATAGGGTTAGGATTAGGGTTAGGGTTAGGGGTTAGGGTTAGGGTTACGATTAGAGTTAGGGTAACAGTTAGGGTTAGGGTTAAAGTTACGCTTAGTTTAAGGTGTTATGGTTAGGGTTATTGTTTGCGTTAGGTTTAGGCTTAGGGTTAGGTTTAGGGTTAGTTTTAGGGTTAGGGTTAGGGTAGGGTTAGGGTTTGCGTAAGGGTTAGTTTTAGGGTTAGGGTTAGGTTTAGGGTTAGGGTTATGGTAGGGTTAGGGTTAGGGTTAGGGTTAGGGTTAGGATTTGCGTTAGGGTTAGGGTTAGGGTTAGGGTTAGGGTTAAGGTTTGGGTTAGGGTTAGGTTTAGGGTTTGGATTAAGGTTAGGTTAAGGGTTACGGTTAGGATTAGGGTTAGGGTTAGGGTTTAGTGTTACGGTTAGGGTTAGGGTTAGGGTTTGCGTTAGGGTTAGAGTTAGGGTTAGGGTTAGGGTTTGGGTTAGGGTTAGGGTTAGAGTTAGGGTAGGGTTAGAATTAGGGTTAGGGTTAGGGTTAGGGTTTAGGGTTAGTGTTAGGGTTAGGGTTAGGTTTAGGGTTAGGATTTGGGTTAGTGTTAGGGTTAGGTTTAGTGTTAGGGTTAGGGTTAGGGTTAGGGTTTGCGTGAGGGTTAGGGTTAGTGTTAGGGTTAGGGTTCAGGTTAGGGTTAGGGTTAGGGTTAGGGTTAGGCTTAGGGTTAGGTTAGGGTTAGGGTTAGGGTTAGCGTTAGGGGTGAGGTTTAGCGTTAGGGTTAGAGTTAGGGTTAGGGTTAGGGTTAGGATTTGGGTTAGGGTTAGGGTTAGGGTTATGGTTAGGGTTTGGGTTAGGGTTAGGGTTAGGATTAAAAAAAAGAATTTAGAACAGTGTTACTCTTCCCCTAAGAAGCTTTACTTTGAAAGATAATCTCGTTCTTTTGAAAGTGTATGAATTTCATGAAATGCTTTTGTTACAAAGAGAGATGTGTTTCGGTAAATGAAGATCCATTGTTTGGGATGTATGAAAGTATTGTTAGAATTTAGAACAGTGGTTAGTGTTAGGGTTAGGATTAGTGTTAGTGTTAGGGTTAGGTTTAGGGTTAGGGTTAGGGTTAGTGTTAGGGTTAGCGTTAGGGTTAGGGTTTGCGTTATGGTTAGGTTTAGGGTTACGGTTAGTGTTAGGTTTAGGGTTAGGGTTAGGGTTGCGTTAGGTTTAGGGTTAGGGTTAGGGTTAGGGTTAGTTTTAGGATTAGGGTTAGGGATAGGGTAGGGTTTGCGTTACGGTTAGGGTTAGGGTTAGGGTTAGTGTTAGGGTTAGGGTAAGGGTTAGGGTTAGGGTTAGGGTTAGGGTAGGGTTAGGGTTAGGGTTAGTGTTAGGGTTTGGGTTAGGGTTACGGTTAGGGTTAGGGTTAGGGTTTGGGTTAGGGTTATGATAAGGGTTAGGGTTAGGGTTAGAGTTAGGGTTACGGTAGGGTTAGGGTTAGGTTTAGGGATTAGGGTTAGGGTTAGGGTTAGGGTAAGGGTTAGAGTTAGGGTTAGGATTATGGTTTGCTTTAGGTTTAGGGTTAGGGTTATCGTTAGGGTTTGGGTTATGGTTATGGTTTGGGTTAGGGTAGTGTTAGGGTTAGGGTTAGAGTTAGGGTTATGGTTAGGGTTAGGGTTAGGGTTAGTGTATGGTTTAGGGTTAGGGTTAGGGGTAGGGTTTGGGTTAGGGTGAGGGTAAGGTTTAGGGTTAGGGTTAGGGTTAGTGTATGGGTTAGGGTTAGGGTTAGGGTAGGGTAAGGGTTAGGGTTAGGGTTAGGGTTAGGGGTTTGGTTAGTGTTAGGGTTTGGGTTAGTGTTAGGGTTAGGGTTTGGGTTAGGGTTAGTGTAAGGGTTTGGGTTAGGATTAGTTTTAGGGTTAGGGTTTGCGTTAGGGTTAGGGTTAAGTTTATGGTAGGGTTAGGATTAGGGTTAGGGTTAGGGGTTAGGTTTAGGGTTAGGGTTACAGTTAGGGTTAGTGTTAGGGTTACGCTTAGTGTAAGGTGTTAGGGTTAGGGTTATTGTTTGCGTTAGGTTTAGGGTTAGGGTTAGGTTTAGGGTTAGTTTTAGGGTTAGGGTTAGGGTTAGGGTAGGGTTAGGGTTAGGGTAGGGTTAGGGTAAGGGTTAGGGTTAGGGTTAGGGTTTACGGTAAGAGTTAGGGTTAGGGTTAGGGTTAGGCTTAGGGTTTGGGTTAGGGTTAGGGTTAGGGATAGGGTTTAGGTTAGGGTTAGGGTAAGGGTTAGGGTTAGGGTTTTGATTAGGGTTAGGATAAGGGTTAGGGTTAGGGTTAGGGTTATGGTAGGCTTAGGGTTAGGGTTAGGGTTTAGGGTTAGATTTAGTGTTAGGGTTAGGGTTAGGGTTTGCGTTAGGGTTAGGGTTAGGGTTAGGGTTAGGGTTAGTTTTAGGGTTAGGGTTAGGTTTAGGGTTTGAGTTAGGGTTAGGGTTAGGTTTAGGGTTAGGTTTAGGGTTAGGGTTTGGGTTTGTGTTAGGGTTAGGGTAAGGGTTAGGGTTAGGGTTAGGTTTAGGGTAGGGTTAGGATTAGGGTTAGGGTTAGGGGTTAGGGTTACGGTTAGGGTTAGGGTTACAGTTAGGGTTAGGGTTAGTGTTACGCTTAGTGTTAGGGTTAGGGTTAGGGTTTGCGTTAGTTTTAGGTTTAGGTTTAGGGTTAAGATTAGGGTTAGTTTTAAGGTTAGGGTTAGGGTTAGGTTTAGGGTTTGCATTAGAGTTAGGGTTAGGGTTACGATTAGGGTTAGTGTTAGGGTTACGTTAAGGATTAGGGTTAGGGTTAGGGGTAGGGTTAGGGTTACGGTTACGGTTAGGGTTAGGTTTAGGGTTTTGATTAGGGTTAGAGTTACGGTAGGGTTAGGGTTAGGGTTAGGGTTTAGGGTTTGTTTTAGGGTTCGAGTTAGGGTTTGGATTACGGTTAGGGTAAGGTTTAGGGTTAGGATTAGGGTTAGGGTTTATTGTTAGGGTTAGGGTTAGGGTTAGGGTTTGCGTTAGGGTTAGGGTTAGGGTTCGGCTTAGGGTTAGGGTTAGGGTAGGGTTAGGGTTAGGTTTAGGTTTAGGGGTTAGGGTAAGTGTTAGAGTTAGGGTTAGGTTTAGGGTTAGGGTTAAGGTTTGGGTTAGGGTTAGGGTTAGGATTAGGGTTATAGTTAGGGGTTAGGGTTAGGGTTACTGGAGGGTTAGGGTTACAGTTAGGGTTAGGGTTAGGTTTAAGGTTAGGGTTAGGTTTAGGGTTTGCCTTAGGTTTAGGGTTAGTGTTAGGGATAGGTTTAGGGTTACTTTTAGGGTAAGGGCTAGGGTTAGGATTAGGGTTTGCGTTAGAGTTATGGTTAGGGTTAGTGTTAGGGTTAGGGTAAGGGTTAGGGTTAGGGTAGGGTTAGGGTTAGGGTTAGGGTTAGGGTTTGGGTTATGGTTACGGTTAGGGTTAGGGTTAGGTTTAGGGTAGGGTTAGGTTCAGGGTTTGGGTTAGGGTTAGGGTTAGTGTTAGGATTAGGGTTAGGTTAAGGGTTAGGTTTAGGGTTAGGATTAGGGTTTAGTGTTAGGGTTAGGGTTAGGGTTAGGGTTAGGGTTTGCTTTTGGGTTAGAGTTAGGGTTAGTGTTAGTGTTAGGGTTAGGGTTGGGGTTAGGGTTTGCGTTAGGGTTAGGGTTAGTGTTATGGTTAGGGTTAGGGTTAAGGTTAGGTTTAGGGTTAGGGTTAGGGTTAGGATTTAGGTTACTGTTAGGGTTAGAGTTAGTGTTAGGGTTAGGGTTAGGTTTAGTGTATGAATTTCATGAAATGCTTTTCTTACAAAGAGAGATGTGTTTCGGTAAAAAGAAGATCCATTGTTTCGGATGTATCAAAGTATTGTTAGAATTTAGAACAGCAGTTAGGGTTTGGGTTAGAATTAGGGTTAGTGTTAGAGTTACGGATATTGTTAGGGTTAGTGTTAGGGTTAGGGTTAGGGTTAGGATTTGCGTTAGGGTTAGGGTTAGGGTTAGGGTTAGGGTTAGGGTTACGGTTGGGTTAGTGTTAGGGTTTGGGTTAGAGTTAGGGTTAGGGTTAGGGGTTAGGGTAAGTGTTAGAGTTAGGGTTAGGGTTAGTGTTAGGGTTAAGGTTTGGGTTAGGGTTAGGGTTAGGGTTTGCGTTAGGGTTAGGGTTAGGGTTTATGTTAGTGTTAGGTTTAGGGTTAGGGTTAGGGTTTGGGTTAGGGTTAGGGTTAGGGTAGGGTTAGGGTTAGTTTTAGGGTTAGGGCTAGTGTTAGGTTTAGGGTTTGCGTTAGAGTTACGGTTAGGGTTAGTGTTAGGGTTAGGGTAAGGGTTAGGGTTAGGGTAGGGTTAGGGTTAGGGTTAGGGTTTGGGTTATGGTTACGGTTAGGTTTAGGGTTAGGGTTTGGGTTAGGTTTAGGGTAATGGTTAGGGTTAGGGTTAGGGTTACGGTAGGGTTAAGGTTAGGGTTAGGGTTTAGGGTTAGATTTGGTTTAGGGTTAGGGTTAGGGATAGGTTTTGGGTTTGGGTTAGGGTTAGGGTTAGGGTTAGGGTTTGGATTAAGGTTAGGTTAAGGGTTAGGGTTAGGATTATGGTTAGGGTTAGGGTTTAGTGTTAGGGTTAGGGTTACGGTTAGGGTTAGGATTTGGGTTAGTGTTAGGGTTAGGGTTAGTGTTAGGGTTAGGGTTAGTGTTAGCGTTTGCGTGAGGTTTAGGGTTAGGGTTCAGGTTAGGGTTAGGGTTAGGATTAAAAAAAAAGAATTTACAACAGTGTTCCTCTTCCCCTTAGACGCTTTACTTTGAAAGATAGTCTCGTTCTTTTGAAAGTGTATGATTTTCATGAAATGCTTTTGTAAGAAACACAGACGTGTTTCTTTGAAAAGAAGATTCGTTGTTTGGGATGTATCAAAGTATTGTTAGAATTGATAATAGTGTTCCTCTTCCCCTTAGAAGCTTTACTTTGAAAGATAGTCTCGTTCTTTTGAAAGTGTATGAATTTCATGAAATGCTTTTGTTACAAAGAGAGATGTGTTTCGGTAAATGAAGATCCATTGTTTGGGATGTATGAAAGTATTGTTAGAATTTCGAACAGCAGTTAGGCTTAGGGTTAGAATTAGGGTTAGTGTTAGGGTTAGGGTTAGGGTTAGGGTTAGTGTTCGGGTTAGGGTTAGGGTTAGGATTTGCGTTAGGGTTACGGTTAGGGTTAGGGTTAGGGTTAGGGTTAGGGTTGGGGTTAGTGTTAAGGTTTGGTTTAGGGTTAGGGTTAGGGTTAGGGTTAGGGTTAGGGGTTAGGGTAAGTGTTAGAGTTAGGGTTAGGGTTAGGGTTAGTGTTAGGGTTAAGGTTTGGGTTAGAGTTAGGTTTAGGGTTAGGGTTTACGTTAGGTTTAGGGTTAGGGTTTGTGTTAGTGTTAGGGATAGGATTAGGGTTAGGGTTAGGGTTTGGGTTAGGGTTAGGGTAAGGGTTAGGGTTAGGGTTAGGGTTAGGGTAGGGTTAGGATTAGGGTTAGGGTTAGGTATTAGGGTTAGGTTTACTGTTAGGGTTAGGGTTACACTTAGGGTTAGGGTTAGGTTTACAGTTAGGGTTAGGGATAGGGTTTGCGTTAGGTTTAGGGTTAGTGTTAGGGATAGGTTTAGGGTTAGTTTTAGGGTTAAGGCTAGGGTCAGGGTTAGGGTTTGCGTTAGAGTTAGGGTTAGGTTTAGTGTTAGGGTTAGGGTAAGGGTTAGGGTTAGGGTAGGGTTAGGGTTAGGTTTAGGGTTAGGGTTTGGGTTATGGTTACGGTTAGGGTTAGGGTTAGGGTTAGGGTTAGGGTTAGGTTTAGGGTTTGGGTTAGGGTTAGGGTTAGTGTTTGGATTATGGTTAGGGTAAGGGTTAAGGTTAGGGTTAGGATTAGGGTTTAGTGTTAGGGTTAGGGTTTGCGTTAGGGTTAGGGTTAGGGTTTGGGTTAGGTTTGTTTTAGGGTAGGGTTAGGATTAGGGTTAGGGTTAGGTGTTAGGGTTAGTGTTAGAGTTAGGGTTAGGGTTAGGGTTATGGTTAGGGTTAAGGTTTGGTTAGGGTTAGGTTAGGGTTAGGGTTAGGGTTAGGGTTTGGGTTAGGGTTAGGGTTAGTGTTAGGGTTAGGTTTAGGGTTAGGGTTTGGGTTAGGGTAGGGTTAGGCTTAGGGTTAGGGTTAGGCTTAGGCCTTAGGGTTAGTGTTAGGGTTAGGGTTAGGGTTAGGGTTTGGGTTAGGGTTAGGGTTAGTGTTTGGGTTTGGTTTAGGTTTAGGGTATGGGTTAGGGTAGGGTTAGGCTTAGGGTTAGGGTTAGGGTTAGGCCTTAGGGTTAGTGTTAGGGTTAGGGTTATGGTTAGGGTTAGGGTAGGGTTAGGGTTAGGGTTAGGGTTAGGGTTACGGTACGGTTAGGGTTTGGGTTTGGGTTAGGGTTAGGGTAAGGGTTAGGGTTAGGGTTAGGTTTAGGGTAGGGTTAGGATTAGGGTTAGGGTTAGGGGTTAGGGTTACGGTTAGGGTTAGGGGTACAGTTAGGGTTAGGGTTAGGGTTAGGCTTAGTGTTAGGGTTAGGGTTTGCGTTAGGTTTAGGGTTAGGGTTAAGGTTAAGTTTAGGGTTTGTTTTAAGTGTAGTGTTAGGGTTAGGGTTAGGTTTTGCGTTAGGGTTAGGGTTAGGGTTACGATTAGGGTTAGTATTAGGGTTACGGTAAGGGATAGGGTTAGGGTTAGGGTATGGTTAGGGTTAGGGTTAGGGTTAGGCTTAGGCTTAGGGTTAGGGTTAGGGTTAGGGTTAGGGTTACGGTTTTGGTTAGGGTTACGGTTAGGGTTAGGGTTAGGTTTAGGGTTAGGGGTTAGGGTAAGTGTTAGAGTTAGGGTTAGTTGTAGGGTTAGGGTTAAGGTTTGGGTTAGGATTAGGGTTAGGGTTAGGGTTTGGGTTAGGGTTAGTGTTAGGATTAGGGTTAGGGTTTGTGTTAGGGTTAGGGTAAGGGTTAGGGTTAGGGTTAGGGTTAGGGTTAGGGTTAGGGTTTGGGTTAGGGTTAGGGTTAGGGTTTGGGTTAGGGTTAGGGTTAGGATTAGGGTTAGGGTTTGTGTTAGGGTTAGGGTTAGAGTTAGGGTTAGGGTTGAGTTAGTGTTAGGGTTTGGGTTAGGGTTAGGGTTAGGGTTAGGGGTTAGGGTAAGTGTTAGAGTTAGGGTTAGGGTTAGTGTTAGGGTTAAGGTTTGGGTTAAGGTTAGGGTTAGGGTTAGGGTTAGGGTTTGCATTAGGGTTAGGGTTAGGGTTTGTGTTAGTGTTAGGGTTAGGGTTATGGTTAGGGTTTGGGTTAGGGTTAGGGTTAGGGTTAGGGTAAGGTTAGGCTTAGGGTTAGGGTTAGGGGTTATGGTAAGTGTTAGTGTTAGGGTTAGTGTTAGGGATTGGTTGAGAGTTAGGTTTAGGGTTTGAGTTAGGGTTAGGGTAAGGGTTAGGGTTAGGGTTAGGGTAGGGTTAGGATTAGGGTTAAATTTAGGGGTTAGGGTTAGGTTTACTGTTAGGGTTAGGGTTACAGTTAGGGTTAGGGTTAGGTTTAAGGTTAGAATTAGGGTTAGGGTTTGCGTTAGGTTTAGGGTTAGTGTTAGGGATAGGTTTAGGGTTACTTTTAGGGTTAGGGCTAGGGTTAGGGTTTGGGTTTGCGTTAGAGTTAGGGTTAGGGTTAGTGTTAGGGTTAGGGTAAGGGTTAGGGTTAGGGTAGGGTTAGGGTTAGGGTTAGGGTTAGGGTTTGGGTTATGGTTACGGTTAGGGTTAGGTTTAGGGTTAGGGTTAGGGTTAGGTTTAGGGTTTGGGTTAGGGTTAGGGTTAGTATTTGGATTAGGCTTAGGTTAAGGGTTAGGGTTAGGATTAGGGTTTAGTGTTAGGGTTAGGGTTAGGGTTAGGGTTTGCGTTAGGGTTAGGGTTAGGGTTAGGGTTTGGGTTAGGTTTGGTTTAGGGTAGGGTTAGGATTAAGGTTAGGGTTAGGGGTTAGGGTTAGTGTTAGAGTTAGGGTTAGGGTTAGGGTTATGGTTAGGGTTAAGGTTTGGTTAGGGTTAGGTTTAGGGTTAGGGTTAGGGTTTGGGTTAGGGTTAGGGTTAGGTTTAGTGTTAGGTTTAGGGTTAGGGTTTGGGTTAGGGTAGGGTTAGGCTTAGGGTTAGGGTTAGCATTAGGGTTAGGGTTAGGGTTAGGGTTAGGGTTAGGGTTAGGGTAGTGTTAGGGTTAGGGTTAGGGTTAGGGTTACGGTTTGTGTTAGGGTTACGGTTAGGGTTATGTTTAGGGTTTTATTAGGGTTAGGGTTAGGGTTAGGGTTAGGGTTAGGGTTAGGGTTAGGGTTAGGGTTACGGTATGGTTAGGGTTAGGGTTAGGTTTAGGGTTTGGATTAGGGTTAGGGTTAGGGTTAGGGTTACGGTATGGTTAGGGTTAGGGTTAGGGTTCAGGTTAAGGTTAGTGTTAGGGTTAGGGTTAGTGTTAGGGTTAGGGTTTGGGTTAGGGTTTGCGTTAGGGTTAGGGTTAGGGTTAGGGTTAGGGTTCAGTTTAGGGTTAGGGTTAGGGTTAGGGTTAGTGTTAGGATTAGGGTTTGGGTTAGGGTTTGCGTTAGGGTTAGGGTTAGGGTTAGGGTTCAGGTTAGGGTTAGAGTTAGGGTTAGGGTTAGGGTCAGGTTAGGGTTAGGGTTAGGGATAGCGTTAGTGTTAGGGTTAGCATTAGGGTTAGGGTTAGGGTTAGGGTTAGTGTTAGTGTTTGGGTTAGGGTTAGGTTTAGGGTTTGGGTTAGGGTTGGGGTAAGGGTTAGGGTTAGGGTTAGGGTTATGATAAAAAAAAGATGTTAGAACAGTGTTACTCATTCCCTAAGAAGCTTTACTTTGAAAGATAATCTTGTTCTTTTGAAAGTGTATGATTTTCATGAAATGCTTTTGTAAGAAACACAGACGTGTTTCTTTGAAAAGAAGATTCGTTGTTTGGGATGTATCAAAGTATGGTTAGAATTGAGAATAGTGTTCTTCTTCCCCTTAGAAGCTTTACTTTGAAAGATAGTCTCGTTCTTTTGAAAGTGTATGAATTTCATGAAATGCTTTTGTGAGAAACATAGACGTTTTTCTGTGAAAAGAAGATTCGTTGTTTGGGATGTATCAAAGTATTGTTAGAATTGAGAATCGTGTTCCTCTTCCCCTTAGAAGCTTTACTTTGAAAGATAGTCTCATTCTTTTGAAAGTGTATGAATTTCATGAAATGCTTTTGTTACAAAGAGAGATGTGTTTCGGTAAAAAGAAGATCCATTGTTTGGGATGTATCAAAGTATTGTTAGAATTTAGAACAGCAGTTATGGTTTGGGTTAGAATTAGGGTTAGTGTTAGAGTTACGGATATTGTTAGGGTTAGTGTTAGGGTTAGGGTTAGGGTTAGGATTTGCGTTAGGGTTAGGGTTAGGGTTAGGGTTAGGGTTAGGGTTAGGGTTAGGGTTGGGTTAGTGTTAGGGTTTGGGTTAGGGTTAGGGTTAGGGTTAGGGGTTAGGGTAAGTGTTAGAGTTAGGGTTAGGGTTAGTGTTAGGGTTAAGGTTTGAGTTAGGGTTAGGGTTAGGGTTTGCGTTAGGGTTAGGGTTAGGGTTTATGTTAGTGTTAGGTTTAGGGTTAGCGTTAGGGTTTGGGTTAGGGTTAGGGTTAGGGTAGGGTTAGGGTTAGTTTTAGGGTTCGGGCTAGTGTTAGGGTTAGGGTTTGCGTTAGAGTTACGGTTAGGGTTAGTGTTAGGGTTAGGGTAAGGGTTAGGGTTAGGGTAGGGTTAGGGTTAGGGTTAAGGTTTGGGTTATGGTTACGGTTAGGGTTAGGGTTAGGGTTTGGGTTAGGTTTAGGGTAAGGGTTAGGGTTAGGGTTAGGGTTACGGTAGGGTTAAGGTTAGGGTTAGGGTTTAGGGTTAGATTTGGTTTAGGGTTAGGGTTAGGGATAAGTTTTGGGTTTGGGTTAGGGTTAGGGTTAGGGTTAGGGTTTGGATTAAGGTTAGGTTAAGGGTTAGGGTTAGGATTATGGTTAGGGTTAGGGTTTAGTGTTAGGGTTAGGGTTACGGTTAGGGTTAGGATTTGGGTTATTGTTAGGGTTAGGGTTAGTGTTAGGGTTAGGGATAGTGTTAGCGTTTGCGAGAGGTTTAGGGTTAGGGTTCAGGTTAGGGTTAGGGATAGGGTTAGTGTTAGGGTTAGGCTTAGGGTTAGGTTAGGGTTAGAGTTAGGGTTAGGGTTAGGGTTGAGGTTTAGGGTTAGGGTTAGAGTTAGGGTTAGGGTTAGGGTTAGATTTGGGTTAGGGTTAGGGTTAGGGTTATGGTTAG
>JAQJZF010000025.1:3265000-3277500 GCA_028537955.1 Microtus californicus | reverse complement strand
AAGGGTTAGGGTTAGGATTAGGGTTTGCGTTAGGGTTAGGTTTAGGGTTATGGTTAGGGGTTGAGTTATGGTTATGGTTTGGATTAGGGTAGTGTTAGGGTTAGGGTTAGAGTTAGGGTTATGATTAGGGTTAGGTTTAGGGTTAGAGTTAGGGTTACGGTAGGGTTAGGGTTAGGTTTAGGGGTTAGGGTTAGGGTTAGGGTTAGGGTAAGGGTTAGGGTTAGGGTTAGGATTAGGGTTTGCGTTAGGGTTAGGGTTAGGGTTATGGTAAGGGTTTGAGTTATGGTTATGGTTTGGGTTAGGGTAGTGTTAGGGTTAGGGTTAGAGTTAGGGTTATAGTTAGGGTTAGGGTTAGGGTTAGTGTATGGGTTAGGGTTAGGGTTAGGGTTTGGGTTAGGGTTAGGGTAAGGGTTAGGGTTAGGGTTAGGTTTAGGATAGGGTTAGGATTAGGGTTAGGGTTAGGGGTTAGGGTTAGGGTTACGATTAGAGTTAGGGTAACAGTTAGGGTTAGGGTTAAAGTTACGCTTAGTTTAAGGTGTTATGGTTAGGGTTATTGTTTGCGTTAGGTTTAGGCTTAGGGTTAGGTTTAGGGTTAGTTTTAGGGTTAGGGTTAGGGTAGGGTTAGGGTTTGCGTAAGGGTTAGTTTTAGGGTTAGGGTTAGGTTTAGGGTTAGGGTTATGGTAGGGTTAGGGTTAGGGTTAGGGTTAGGGTTAGGATTTGCGTTAGGGTTAGGGTTAGGGTTAGGGTTAGGGTTAAGGTTTGGGTTAGGGTTAGGTTTAGGGTTTGGATTAAGGTTAGGTTAAGGGTTACGGTTAGGATTAGGGTTAGGGTTAGGGTTTAGTGTTACGGTTAGGGTTAGGGTTAGGGTTTGCGTTAGGGTTAGAGTTAGGGTTAGGGTTAGGGTTTGGGTTAGGGTTAGGGTTAGAGTTAGGGTAGGGTTAGAATTAGGGTTAGGGTTAGGGTTAGGGTTTAGGGTTAGTGTTAGGGTTAGGGTTAGGTTTAGGGTTAGGATTTGGGTTAGTGTTAGGGTTAGGTTTAGTGTTAGGGTTAGGGTTAGGGTTAGGGTTTGCGTGAGGGTTAGGGTTAGTGTTAGGGTTAGGGTTCAGGTTAGGGTTAGGGTTAGGGTTAGGGTTAGGCTTAGGGTTAGGTTAGGGTTAGGGTTAGGGTTAGCGTTAGGGGTGAGGTTTAGCGTTAGGGTTAGAGTTAGGGTTAGGGTTAGGGTTAGGATTTGGGTTAGGGTTAGGGTTAGGGTTATGGTTAGGGTTTGGGTTAGGGTTAGGGTTAGGATTAAAAAAAAGAATTTAGAACAGTGTTACTCTTCCCCTAAGAAGCTTTACTTTGAAAGATAATCTCGTTCTTTTGAAAGTGTATGAATTTCATGAAATGCTTTTGTTACAAAGAGAGATGTGTTTCGGTAAATGAAGATCCATTGTTTGGGATGTATGAAAGTATTGTTAGAATTTAGAACAGTGGTTAGTGTTAGGGTTAGGATTAGTGTTAGTGTTAGGGTTAGGTTTAGGGTTAGGGTTAGGGTTAGTGTTAGGGTTAGCGTTAGGGTTAGGGTTTGCGTTATGGTTAGGTTTAGGGTTACGGTTAGTGTTAGGTTTAGGGTTAGGGTTAGGGTTGCGTTAGGTTTAGGGTTAGGGTTAGGGTTAGGGTTAGTTTTAGGATTAGGGTTAGGGATAGGGTAGGGTTTGCGTTACGGTTAGGGTTAGGGTTAGGGTTAGTGTTAGGGTTAGGGTAAGGGTTAGGGTTAGGGTTAGGGTTAGGGTAGGGTTAGGGTTAGGGTTAGTGTTAGGGTTTGGGTTAGGGTTACGGTTAGGGTTAGGGTTAGGGTTTGGGTTAGGGTTATGATAAGGGTTAGGGTTAGGGTTAGAGTTAGGGTTACGGTAGGGTTAGGGTTAGGTTTAGGGATTAGGGTTAGGGTTAGGGTTAGGGTAAGGGTTAGAGTTAGGGTTAGGATTATGGTTTGCTTTAGGTTTAGGGTTAGGGTTATCGTTAGGGTTTGGGTTATGGTTATGGTTTGGGTTAGGGTAGTGTTAGGGTTAGGGTTAGAGTTAGGGTTATGGTTAGGGTTAGGGTTAGGGTTAGTGTATGGTTTAGGGTTAGGGTTAGGGTAGGGTTTGGGTTAGGGTGAGGGTAAGGTTTAGGGTTAGGGTTAGGGTTAGTGTATGGGTTAGGGTTAGGGTTAGGGTAGGGTAAGGGTTAGGGTTAGGGTTAGGGTTAGGGGTTTGGTTAGTGTTAGGGTTTGGGTTAGTGTTAGGGTTAGGGTTTGGGTTAGGGTTAGTGTAAGGGTTTGGGTTAGGATTAGTTTTAGGGTTAGGGTTTGCGTTAGGGTTAGGGTTAAGTTTATGGTAGGGTTAGGATTAGGGTTAGGGTTAGGGGTTAGGTTTAGGGTTAGGGTTACAGTTAGGGTTAGTGTTAGGGTTACGCTTAGTGTAAGGTGTTAGGGTTAGGGTTATTGTTTGCGTTAGGTTTAGGGTTAGGGTTAGGTTTAGGGTTAGTTTTAGGGTTAGGGTTAGGGTTAGGGTAGGGTTAGGGTTAGGGTAGGGTTAGGGTAAGGGTTAGGGTTAGGGTTAGGGTTTACGGTAAGAGTTAGGGTTAGGGTTAGGGTTAGGCTTAGGGTTTGGGTTAGGGTTAGGGTTAGGGATAGGGTTTAGGTTAGGGTTAGGGTAAGGGTTAGGGTTAGGGTTTTGATTAGGGTTAGGATAAGGGTTAGGGTTAGGGTTAGGGTTATGGTAGGCTTAGGGTTAGGGTTAGGGTTTAGGGTTAGATTTAGTGTTAGGGTTAGGGTTAGGGTTTGCGTTAGGGTTAGGGTTAGGGTTAGGGTTAGGGTTAGTTTTAGGGTTAGGGTTAGGTTTAGGGTTTGAGTTAGGGTTAGGGTTAGGTTTAGGGTTAGGTTTAGGGTTAGGGTTTGGGTTTGTGTTAGGGTTAGGGTAAGGGTTAGGGTTAGGGTTAGGTTTAGGGTAGGGTTAGGATTAGGGTTAGGGTTAGGGGTTAGGGTTACGGTTAGGGTTAGGGTTACAGTTAGGGTTAGGGTTAGTGTTACGCTTAGTGTTAGGGTTAGGGTTAGGGTTTGCGTTAGTTTTAGGTTTAGGTTTAGGGTTAAGATTAGGGTTAGTTTTAAGGTTAGGGTTAGGGTTAGGTTTAGGGTTTGCATTAGAGTTAGGGTTAGGGTTACGATTAGGGTTAGTGTTAGGGTTACGTTAAGGATTAGGGTTAGGGTTAGGGGTAGGGTTAGGGTTACGGTTACGGTTAGGGTTAGGTTTAGGGTTTTGATTAGGGTTAGAGTTACGGTAGGGTTAGGGTTAGGGTTAGGGTTTAGGGTTTGTTTTAGGGTTCGAGTTAGGGTTTGGATTACGGTTAGGGTAAGGTTTAGGGTTAGGATTAGGGTTAGGGTTTATTGTTAGGGTTAGGGTTAGGGTTAGGGTTTGCGTTAGGGTTAGGGTTAGGGTTCGGCTTAGGGTTAGGGTTAGGGTAGGGTTAGGGTTAGGTTTAGGTTTAGGGGTTAGGGTAAGTGTTAGAGTTAGGGTTAGGTTTAGGGTTAGGGTTAAGGTTTGGGTTAGGGTTAGGGTTAGGATTAGGGTTATAGTTAGGGGTTAGGGTTAGGGTTACTGGAGGGTTAGGGTTACAGTTAGGGTTAGGGTTAGGTTTAAGGTTAGGGTTAGGTTTAGGGTTTGCCTTAGGTTTAGGGTTAGTGTTAGGGATAGGTTTAGGGTTACTTTTAGGGTAAGGGCTAGGGTTAGGATTAGGGTTTGCGTTAGAGTTATGGTTAGGGTTAGTGTTAGGGTTAGGGTAAGGGTTAGGGTTAGGGTAGGGTTAGGGTTAGGGTTAGGGTTAGGGTTTGGGTTATGGTTACGGTTAGGGTTAGGGTTAGGTTTAGGGTAGGGTTAGGTTTAGGGTTTGGGTTAGGGTTAGGGTTAGTGTTAGGATTAGGGTTAGGTTAAGGGTTAGGTTTAGGGTTAGGATTAGGGTTTAGTGTTAGGGTTAGGGTTAGGGTTAGGGTTAGGGTTTGCTTTTGGGTTAGAGTTAGGGTTAGTGTTAGTGTTAGGGTTAGGGTTGGGGTTAGGGTTTGCGTTAGGGTTAGGGTTAGTGTTATGGTTAGGGTTAGGGTTAAGGTTAGGTTTAGGGTTAGGGTTAGGGTTAGGTTTAGGGGTTATGGTTAGAGTTAAGGTTAGGGTTAGGGTTAGGCTTAGGGTTTGGGTTAGGGTTAGGGTTGGGTATAGGGTTTGGGTTAGGGTTAGGGTAAGGGTTAGGGTTAGGGTTTTAGTAGGGTTAGCGTTAGGGTTAGGGTTAGGGGTTAGGGTTAGGAATAGGGTGAGGTTTAGGTTTAGGGTTAGGGTTAGGGTGAGGGTTAGGGTTAGTGTTAGGGTTAGGGTTAGTGTTAGGGTTAGGGTTTGGGTTAGGGTTTGCGTTAGGGTTAGGGTTAGGTTTAGGGTTCAGTTTAGGGTTAGAGTTAGGGTTAGGGTTAGGGTTAGGTTAGGGTTAGGGTTAGGGATAGCGTTAGTGTTATGGTTAGCGTTAGGGTTAGGGTTAGGTTTAGGGTTAGTGTTAGTGTTTGGGTTAGGGTTAGGTTAAGGGTTTGGGTTAGGGTTGGGGTAATAGTTAGGGTTAGGGTTAGGGTTAGGATAAAAAAAAGAAGTTAGAACAGTGTTACTCATCCCCTAAGAAGCTTTACTTTTAAAGATAATCTTGTTGTTTTGAAAGTGTATGATTTTCATGAAATGCTTTTGTAAGAAACACAGACGTGTTTCTTTGAAAAGAAGATTCGTTGTTTGGGATGTATCAAAGTATATTTAGAATTGAGAATAGTGTTCTTCTTCCCCTTAGAAGCTTTACTTTGAAAGATAGTCTCGTTCTTTTGAAAGTGTATGAATTTCATGAAATGCTTTTGTTACAAAGATGATGTGTTTCGGTAAAAAGAAGATCCATTGTTTGGGATGTATCAAAGTATTGTTAGAATTTAGAACAGCAGTTAGGGTTGGGGTTAGTATTAGGGTTAGTGTTAGAGTTACGGATATTGTTAGGGTTAGTGTTAGGGTTAGGGTTAGGGTTAGGATTTGCGTTAGGGTTAGGGTTAGGGTTAGGGTTAGGGTTAGGGTTGGGTTAGTGTTAGGGTTTGGGTTAGGGTTTGGGTTAGGGTTAGGGGTTAGGGTAAGTGTTAGAGTTAGGGTTAGGGTTAGTGTTAGGGTTAAGGTTTGGGTTAGGGTTAGGGTTAGGGTTAGGGTTTGCGTTAGGGTTAGGGTTAGGGTTTATGTTAGTGTTAGGTTTAGGGTTAGGGTTAGGGTTTGGGTTAGGGTTAGGGTAGGGTTAGGGTTAGGGGTTATGGTTAGTGTTAGGCTTAGGGTTAGTGTTAGGGATTGGGTTAGGGTTAGGGTTAGGGTTTGAGTTAGGGTTAGGGTAAGGTTAGGGTTAGGGTTAGGGTTAGGGTAGGGTTAGGATTAGGGTTAGGGTTAGGGTTTAGGGTTAGGGTTACTGTTAGGGTTAGGGTTACAGTTAGGGTTAGGGTTAGGTTTACGTTTAGTGTTAGGGTTAGGGTTAGGGTTTGCGTTAGATTTAGGGTTAGTGTTAGGGATAGGTTTAGGGTTAGTTTTAGGGTTAGGGCTAGGGTTAGGGTTAGGGTTTGCGTTAGAGTTAGGGTTAGGGTTAGTGTTAGGGTTAGGGTAAGGTTAGGGTTAGGGTAAGGTTAGGGTTAGGGTTAGGGTTTGGGTTATGGTTACGGTTAGGTTTAGGGTTAGGGTTTGGGTTAGGTTTAGGGTAAGGGTTAGGGTTAGGGTTAGGGTTACGGTAGGGTTAAGGTTAGGGTTAGGGTTTAGGGTTAGGGTTTGGTTTAGGGTTAGGGTTAGAGATAGGTTTTGGGTTTGGGTTAGGGTTAGGGTTAGGGTTAGGGTTTGGATTAAGGTTAGGTTAAGGGTTAGTGTTAGGATTATGGTTAGGGTTAGGGTTTAGTGTTAGGGTTAGGGTTTGTGTTAGGGTTTGGGTTAGGGTTAGGGTTAGGGTTTAGAGTTAGCGTTAGGGTTAGGGTTAGGTTAGGGTTAGGGTTAGGGTTAGTGTTAGTGTTTGGGTTAGGGTTAGGTTTAGGGTTTGGGTTAGGGTTGGGGTAAGGGTTAGGCTTAGGGTTAGGGTAGGGTTATGGTTAGGGTTAGCGTTAGGGGTTAGGGTTAGCGTTAGGTTTAGGGTTAGGATTAGGGTTACAGTTAGGGTTACAGTTAGGGTTATGGTTAGGTTTAGGGTTTAGGGTTAGGGTTAGTGTTAGCGTTAGGATAAAAAAAAGAAGTTAGAACAGTGTTACTCATCCCCTAAGAAGCTTTACTTTGAAAGATAATCTTGTTCTTTTGAAAGTGTATGATTTTCATGAAATGCTTTTGTAAGAAACACAGACGTGTTTCTTTGAAAAGAAGATTCGTTGTTTGGGATGTATCAAAGTATGGTTAGATTGAGAATAGTGTTCTTCATCCCCTTAGAAGCTTTACTTTGAAAGATAGTCTCGTTCTTTTGAAAGTGTATGAATTTCATGAAATGCTTTTGTGAGAAACATAGACATTTTTCTGTGAAAAGAAGATTCGTTGTTTGGGATGTATCAAAGTATTGTTAGAATTGAGAATCGTGTTCCTCTTCCACTTAGAAGCTTTACTTTGAAAGATAGTCTCGTTCTTTAGAAAGTGTATGAATTTCATGAAATGCTTTTGTTACAAAGAGAGATGTGTTTCAGTAAAAAGAAGATCCATTGTTTGGGATGTATCAAAGTATTGTTAGAATTTAGAACAGCAGTTAGGGTTAGGGTTAGTATTAGGGTTAGTGTTAGAGTTACGGATATTGTTAGGGTTAGTGTTAGGGTTAGGTTTAGGGTTAGGATTTGCGTTAGGGTTAGGATTAGGGTTAGGGTTAGGGTTAGGGTTGGGTTAGTGTTAGGGTTTGGGTTAGGGTTAGGGTTAGGGTTAGGGTAAGGGGTTAGGTTAAGTGTTAGAATTAGGGTTAGGGTTAGTGTTAGGGTTAAGATTTGGGTTAGGGTTAGGGTTAGGGTTAGGGTTTGCGTTAGGGTTAGGGTTAGGGTTTATGTTAGTGTTAGGTTTAGGGTTAGGGTTAGGGTTTGGGTTAGGTTTAGGGTTAGGGTAGGGTTAGGGTTAGGGTTAGGGGTTATGGTTAGTGTTAGGCTTAGGGTTAGTGTTAGGGATTGGGTTAGGGTTAGGGTTAGGGTTTGAGTTAGGGTTAGGGTAAGGTTAGGGTTAGGGTTAGGGTAGGGTTAGGATTAGGGTTAGGTTTAGGGGTTAGGGTTAGGGTTACTGTTAGGGTTAGGGTTACAGTTAGGGTTAGGGTTAGGTTTACGTTAATGTTAGGGTTAGGGTTAGGGTTTGCGTTAGGTTTAGGGTTAGTGTTAGGGATAGGTTTAGGGTTAGTTTTAGGGTTAGGGCTAGGGTTAGGGTTAGGGTTTGCATTAGAGTTAGGGTTAGGTTTAGTGTTAGGTTTAGGGTAAGGGTTAGGGTTAGGGTAAGGTTAGTGTTAGGGTTAGGGTTTGGGTTATGGTTACGGTTAGGGTTAGGGTTAGGGTTTGGGTTAGGTTTAGGGTAAGGGTTAGGGTTAGGGTTACGGTAGGGTTAAGGTTAGGGTTAGGGTTTAGGGTTAGGTTTTGGTTTAGGGTTAGGGTTAGGGTTAGGTTTTGGGTTTGGGTTAGGGTTTGGGTTAGGGTTTGGATTAAGGTTAGGTTAAGGGTTAGGGTTAGGATTATGGTTAGGGTTAGGGTTTAGTGTTAGGGTTAGGGTTACGGTTAGGATTAGGATTTGGGTTAGTGTTAGGATTAGGGTTAGTGTTAGGGTTAGGGTTAGGGTTAGGGTTTTCGTGAGGGTTAGGTTTAGGGTTAGGGTTCAGGTTAGGGTTAGGGTTAGGGTTAGTGTTAGGGTTAGGCTTAGGGTTAGGTTAGGGTTAGGGTTAGGGTTAGCGTTAGGGGTGAGGTTTAGGGTTAGGGTTAGAGTTAGGGTTAGGGTTAGGGTTTGGGTTAGGGTTAGGTTTAGGGTTATGATTAGGGTTTGGGTTAGGGTTAGGTTTAGGGTTAGGATTAAAAAAAGAATTTAGAACAGTGTTACTCTTCTGTTTAGAAGCTTTACTTTGAGAGATATTCACATTCATCTTAAAGTGTATGAATTTCATGAAATGCTTTTGTAAGAAACACAGACGTGTTTCTTTGAAAAGAAGATTCGTTGTTTGGGATGTATCAAAGTATTGTTAGAATTGAGAATAGTGTTCCTCTTCCCCTTAGAAGCTTTACTTTGAAAGATAGTCTCGTTCTTTTGAAAGTGTATGAATTTCATGAAATGCTTTTGTTAGAAACAGAGACGTGTTTCGGTGAAAGGAAGATCCGTTGTTTGGGATGTATCAAAGTATTGTTAGAATTTAGAACAGTCCTTAGGGTTAGGGTATGATTAGTGTTCGGGTTATGTTTAGGGTTAGGGTTAGGGTTAGGGTTAGTGTTAGGGTTAGCGTTAGGGTTAGGGTTTGCGTTATGGTTAGGTTTAGGGTTACGGTTAGTGTTAGGGTTAGGGTTAGGGTTAGGGTTTGCGTTAGGTTTAGGGTTTGGGTTACGGTTAGGGTTAGTTTTAGGGTTAGGGTTAGGGTTAGGGTTAGGGTAGGGTTTGCGTTAGGGTAGGGTTTGCGTTAGGATTAGGGTTAGAGTTAGGGTTAGTGTTAGGGTTAGTGTTAGGGTTAGGGTTAGGGTTAGGGTTAGGGTTAGGGTTAGGGTAGGGTTAGGGTTAGGGTTAGGGTTTGGGTTAGGGTTACGATTAGGGTTAGGTTTAGGTTTTGGGTTAGGGTTATGGTGAGGGTTAGGGTTAGGGTTAGAGTTAGGGTTATGGTAGGGTTAGGGTTAGGTTTAGGGATTAGGGTTAGGGTTAGGGTTAGGGTTAGGGTTAGGGTAAGGCTTAGGGTTAGGGTTAGGATTAGGGTTGGCGTTAGGGTTAGGGTTAGGGTTATGTTTAGGGTTTTGGTTATGTTTATGGTTTGGGTTAGGGTAGTGTTAGAGTTAGTGTTAGGGTTATGGTTAGGGTTAGGGTTAGGGTTAGTGTATGGGTTAGGTTTAGGGTTAGGGTTAGGGTTTGTGTTAGGGTTAGGGTAAGGATGAGGGTTAGGGTTAGGTTTAGGGTAGGGTTAGGATTAGGGTTAGGGTTAGGAGTTAGGGTTAGGATTACTTTTAGGGTTAGGGTTACAGTTAGGGTTAGGGTTAGGGTTACGCTTAGTGTAAGGTGTTAGGGTTAGGGTTATTGTTTGCGTTAGGTTTAGGGTTATGGTTAGGTTTAGGGTTAGTTTAAGGGTTAGGGTTGGGGTTAGGGTTAGGGTTTGCGTTAGGGTTAGGGTTAGGGTTAGGTTTAGGGTTAGTGTTAGGGTTAGTGTAAGGGTTAGTGTTAGGGTTAGAGTAGAGTTCGGGTTAGGGTTAGGGTTAGAGTTACTGTTTGGGTTAGGGTTACGGTTAGGGTTAGGGTTAGGGTTTGCATTAGGGTTAGGGTAAGGGTTAGGGTTAAGGTTAGGGTTATGGTAGGGTTAAGGTTAGGGTTAGGGTTTAGGGTTAGGATTAGGGTTAGGGTTAGGGTTAGGGTTAGGGTTAGGGTTAGGTTTAGGGTTAGGTTTAGATTTGGGTTAGGGTTAGGGTTAGTGTTTGGATTACGGTTAGGGTAAGGGTTAGGGTTAGGGTTAGGATTAGGGTTTAGTGTTAGGGTTAGGGTTAGGGTTTGCGTTAGGGTAAGGGTTAGGGTTAGGGTTTGAGTTAGGTTTGGTTTAGGGTAGGGTTAGGGTTAGGGTTAGGGTTAGGGGTTAGGGTTAGGGTTAGAGTTAGGGTTAGGGTTAGGGTTATGGTTAGGGTTAAGGTTTGATTAGGGTTAGGTTTAGGGTTAGGGTTACGGTTAGGGTTTGGGTTAGGGTTAGGGTTAGGGTTAGGGTTAGGTTTAGGGTTAGAGTTAGGGTTAGGGTTTGGGTTAGGGTTAGGTTTAGGGTTAAGATTTGGGTTAGGGTTAGGGTTAGGGTTAGGTTTTGGGTTAGGGTTTGTGTAAGGGTTAGGGTTAGGGTAAGGGTTAAGGTTAGGGTTAGGTTTAGGGTAGGGTTAGGATTAGGGTTAGGGTTAGGGGTTAGGTTTACGGATAGGGTTAAGGTTACAGTTAGGGTTAGGGTTAGGGTTACGCTTAGTGTTAGGGTTAGGGTTAGGGTTAGGGTTTGCGTTAATTTTAGGGTTAGGGTTAGGGTTAAGGTTAGGGTTAGATTTATGGTTAGGGTTAGGGTTAGGGTTAGGGTTTGCGTTAGGGTTAGGGTAAGGGTTAAGGTTAGTGTTAGTGTTAGGGTTAGGGTTAGGGTTAGGGTTAGGGTTAGGGTTAGGGTTATGGTTAGGGTTTGGGTTAGGGTTAGGGTAAGGGTTAGGGTTAGGTTTAGGTTAGGGTTAGGATTAGGGTTAGGGTTAGGGGTTAGGGTTAGGGTTACGGTTAGGCTTAGGGTTACAGTTAGGTTTAGGGTTAGGGTTACGCTTAGTGTAAGGGGTTTGGGTTAGGGTTTGCGTTAGGTTTAGTGTGAGGGTTACGATTAGTTTTAGTTTTAGGGTTAGGGTTATGGTTAGGGTTAGGGTTTGCGTTAGTGTTAGGGTTAGGGTTAGGGTTAGTGTTAGGGTTAGTGTAAGGGTTATGGTTAGGGTTAGGGTAGGGTTAGGGTTAGGGTTAGGGTTAGGGTTAGGGTTAGGGTTAGGGTTAGGGTTAGGAATACGGTTTGGGTTAGGGTTACGGTTAGGATTAAGGTTAGGGTTTGGATTAGGGTTAGGGTAAGGGTTAGGGTTAGGATTAGGGTTATGGTAGGGTAAGAATTAGGGTTAGGCTTTAGGATTAGGGTTAGTGTTAGAGTTAGGGTTAGGGTTAGGGTTAGGTTTAGGGTTTGGGTTAGGGTTAGGGTTAGTGTTTGGATTACGGTTAGGGTAATGGTTAGGTTTAGGGTTAGGTTTAGGTTAGGGTTAGGATTAGGGTAAGGCTTAGGGGTTAGGGTTATGGTTAGGGTTAGCGTTACAGTTAGGGTTAGGGTTAGGGTTACGCTTAGCGTTAGAGTTAGGGTTAGGGTTAGGTTTTTCGTTAGGTTTAGGGTTAGGGTTAGGGTTAAGGTTAGGGTTAGTTTTAGGGTTTGGGTTTGGGTTAGGGTTAGGGTTTGCATTAGGGTTAGGCTTAGGGTTACGGTTTGCGTTAGGGTTAGAGTTAGGGTTAGGGTTAGTGTTAGGGTTAGGGTTAGGGTTACGGTTTGCGTTAGGGTTAGGGTTAGGGTTATGTTTAGGGTTAGGGTTAGGGTTTGGGTTTGGGTTAGGGTTAGGCTTAGGGTTAGGGTTAATGTTTGGGTTAGGGTTAGGGTTAGGGTTAGGGTTAGGGTTAGGGTTTGGGTTAGGGTTAGGATAAGGGTTAGGGTTAGGGTTAGGGTTAGGGTTAGGGTTTGCGTTAGGGTTAGAGTAAGGGTTAGGTTAGGGTTAGGGTTAGGGTAGGGTTAGGGTTAGGGTTAGGGTTAGAGTTAGGGTTAGGGTTAGCGTTAGGGTAAGTGTTAGGGTTAGGGTTAGGTTTAGGGTTTGGGTTAGGGTAGGGTTAGGCTTAGGGTTAGCGTTAGGGGTTAGGGTTAGTGTTAGGGTTAGGGTAAGGGTTAGGGATTGGGTTAGGGTTAGGGTTAGGGTAAGTGTTAGAGTTAGGGTTAGGGTTAGGGTTAAGGTTTGGGTTAAGGTTAGGGTTAGGGTTAGGGTTAGGGTTTGGGTTAGGGTTAGGGTTAGCATTAGGGTTAGGGTTTGCGTTTGGGTTAGAGTTAGTGTTAGGGTTAGTGTTGGGGTTAGGGTTAGGGTTAGGGTTAGGTTTAGGGTTAGGTTTACTGTAAGGGTTAGGGTTAGTGTTAGGGTAAGTATTAGGGTTTGCCTTAGGGTTAGGGTTAGGGTTAGGGTTAGGGTTCGGTTTAGGGTTAGGGTTAGGGTTAGGGTTAGGGTAGGGTTAGGGTTAGGGTTAGGGTTAGGGTTAGGGGTTACGGTTAGAGTTAGGGTTAGAGTTAGGCTTAGGGTTTGGGTTAGGGTTATTGTTAGGGATAGGATTTGGGTTAGGGTTAGGGTAAGGGTTAGGGTTAGGGTTAGGGTTTAAGTAGGGTTAGGGTTAGGGTTAGGGTAGGGTTAGGGTTAGGGTAAGGATTTGGGTTAGGGTTAGGATAATGGTTTAGGGTTAGGGTTAGGATTAGGGGTAGTGTTAGGGTTATAAAAAAGAATTTAGAACAGTGTTCCTCTTCCCCTTAGAAGCTGTACTTTGAAAGATAGTCTCGTACTTTTGAATGTGTATGAATTTCATGAAATGCTTTTGTTAGAAAGAGAGACGTGTTTCAGTGAAAAGAAGATCCATTGTTTGGGATGTATCAAAGTATTGTTAGAATTTCGAACAGTCGCTAGGTTTAGGTTAGGATTAGGGTTTGTGTTAGGGTTAGGGTTAGGGTTAGTGTTAGGGTTAGGGTTAGGGTTAGGATTTGCGTTAGGG
>JAQJZF010000025.1:3247500-3250000 GCA_028537955.1 Microtus californicus | reverse complement strand
GGTTAGTGTTAGGGTTAGGCTTAGGGTTAGGTTAGGGTTAGGGTTAGGGTTAGCGTTAGGGGTGAGGTTTAGGGTTAGGGTTAGAGTTAGGGTTAGGATTAGGGTTAGGGTTTGGGTTAGGGTTAGGGTTAAGGTTATGATTAGGGTTTGGGTTAGGGTTAGGTTTAGGATTAAAAAAAAGAATTTATAACAATGTTACTCTTCTGTTTAGAAGCTTTACTTTGAGAGATATTCACATTCATCTTAAAGTGTATGAATTTCATGAAATGCTTTTGTAAGAAACACAGACGTGTTTCTTTGAAAAGAAGATTCGTTGTTTGGGATGTATCAAAGTATTGTTAGAATTGAGAATAGTGTTCCTCTTCCCCTTAGAAGCTTTACTTTGAAAGAAAGTCTCGTTCTTTTGAAAGTGTATGAATTTCATGAAATGCTTTTGTTAGAAACAGAGACGTGTTTCGGTGAAAGGAAGATCCGTTGTTTGGGATGTATCAAAGTATTGTTAGAATTTAGAACAGTGGTTAGGGTTAGGGTTAGGGTATGGTTAGTGTTCGGGTTAGGTTTAGGGTTAGGGTTAGGGTTAAGGTTAGTGTTAGGGTTAGCGTTAGGTTTAGGGTTTGAGTTACGGTTAGGGTTAGTTTTAGGGTTAAGGTTAGGGTTTGGATTAGGGTTAGGGTAAGGTTTAGGGTTAAGGTTAGGGTTATGGTAGGGTTAAGGTTAGGGTTAGGGTTTAGGGTTAGGGTTAGGGTTAGGGTTAGTGTTAGGGTTAGGGTTAGCTTTAGGGTTAGGTTTAGATTTGGGTTAGGGTTAGGGTTAGTGTTTGGATTACGGTTAGGGTAAGGGTTAGGGTTAGGTTTAGTTTAGAATTAGGGTTTAGTGTTAGGGTTAGGGTTAGGGTTAGGGTTTGGGTTAGGTTTGTTTTAGGGTAGGGTTAGGGTTAGGGTTAGGGTTAGGGGTCAGAGTTAGTGTTAGAGTTAGGGTTAGGTTTAGGGTTATGGTTAGGGTTAAGGTTTGTTTAGGGTTAGGTTTAGGGTTAGGGTTACGGTTAGGGTTTGGGTTAGGGTTAGGGTTAGGGTTAGGGTTAGGTTTAGGGTTAGGGTTAGGGTTAGGGTTTGGGTTAGGGTTAGGGTTAGGGTTAAGGTTTGGGTTAGGGTTAGGGTTAGGGTTAGGTTTTGGGTTAGGGTTTGGGTAAGTGTTAGGGTTAGGGTAAGGGTTAAGGTTAGGGTTAGGTTTAGGGTAGGGTTAGGATTAGGGTTAGGGTTAGGGGTTAGGTTTACGGTTAGGGTTAAGGTTACAGTTAGGGTTAGGGTTAGGGTTACACTTAGTGTTAGGGTTAGAGTTAGGGTTAGGGTTTGCGTTAATTTTAGTTTTAGGGTTAGGGTTAAGGTTAGGGTTAGATTTAGGGTTAGGGTTAGGGTTAGGGTTAGGGTTTGCATTAGGGTTAGGGTAAGGGTTAAGGTTAGTGTTAGTGTTAGGGTTAGGGTTAGGGTTACGTTTAGGCTTAGGGTTACAGTTAGGTTTAGGGTTAGGGTTACGCTTAGTGTAAGGAGTTTGGGTTAGGGTTTGCGTTAGGTTTAGTGTTAGGGTTACGATTAGTTTTAGTTTTAGGGTTAGGTTTATGTTTAGGGTTAGGATTTGCGTTAGGGTTAGGGTTAGGGTTAGTGTTAGGGTTAGTGTAAGGGTTAGGGTTAGGGTTAGGGTAGGGTTAGGGTTAGGGTTAGGGTTAGGGTTAGGGTTAGGATTACGGTTTGGGTTTGGGTTACGGTTAGGATTAGGGTTAGGGTTTGGATTAGGGATAGGGTAAGGGTTAGGGTTAGGATTAGGGTTATGGTAGGGTTAGGGTAAGGGTTAGGGTTTAGGGTTAGGGTTAGTGTTAGGGTTAGGGTTAGGATTAGGGTTAGGGTTAGGGTTAGGTTTAGGTTTAGGGTTTGGATTAGGGTTAGGGTTAGTGTTTGGATTACGGTTAGGGTAAGGGTTAGGTTTAGGATTAGGTTTAGGGTAGGGTTAGGATTAGGGTAAGGGTAAGGGTTATGGGTTAGGGTTACGGTTAGGGTTAGCGTTACAGTTAGGGTTAGGGTTAGGGTTACGCTTAGCGTTAGAGTTAGGGTTAGGGTTAGGTTTTGCGTTAGGTTTAGGGTTAGGGTTAGGGTTAAGTTTAGGGTTAGTTTTAGGTTTAGGGTTTGGGTTAGGGTTAGGGTTTGCATTAGGGTTAGGCTTAGGGTTACGGTTTGCGTTAGGGTTAGAGTTAGGTTTAGGGTTAGTGTTAGGGTTAGGGTTAGGGTTACGGTTTGCGTTAGGGTTAGGGTTATAGTTAGGGTTAGGGTTAGGGTTAGGGTTTGGGTTAGGGTTAGGCTTAGGGTTAGGGTTAATGTTTGGGTTAGGGTTAGGGTTAGGTTTAGGGTTAGGGTTAGGGTTAGGGTTTGGGTTAGGGTTAGGATAAGGGTTAGGGTTAGGGTTAGGGTTAGGGTTTGCGTTAGGGTTAGAGTAAGGGTTAGGTTAGGGT
>JAQJZF010000025.1:3235000-3237500 GCA_028537955.1 Microtus californicus | reverse complement strand
GATATTCACATTCATCTGAAAGTGTATGAATTTCATGAAATGCTTTGGTAAGAAACGTAGAAGTGATTGTTTGAAAAGAAAATTCGTTTTGTGTGATGTTTCACAGGATTGTTAGAATTGAGAACAGTGTTCCTCTTCCCCTTATAAGCTTTACTTTGAAAGATAATCTCGTTCTTTTGAAAGTGTATGAATTTCATGAAATGCTTTTTTGAGAAACACAGACGTGTTTCTGTGAAAAGAAGATTCATTGTTTGGGATGTATCAAAGTATTGTTAGAATTGAGAACAGTGTTCCTCTTCTGTTTAGAAGCTTTACTTTGAGAGATATTCACATTCATCTGAAAGTATATGAATTTCATGAAATGCTTTGGTAAGAAACGTAGAAGTGATTGTTTGAAAAGAAAATTCGTTTTGTGTGATGTTTCACAGTATTGTTAGAATTGAGAACCTTGTTCTTCTTCCCCTTAGAAGCTTTACTTTGAAAGATAATCTCGTTCTTTTGAAAGTGTATGAATTTCATGAAATGCTTTTGTGAGAAACACAGACGTGTTTCTGTGAAAAGAAGAATCGTTGTTTGGGATGTATCAAAGTATTGTTACAATTGAGAATTGTGTTCCTCTTCCCCTTAGAAGCTTTACTTTAAAGATAGTCTCGTTCTTTTGAATGTGTATGAATTTCATGAATTGCTTTTGTTAGAAAGAGAGACGTGTTTCGGTAAAAAGAAGATCCATTCTTTGGGATGTATCAAATTATTGTTAAAATTTATAACGACGGTTACGGTTAGGGTTAGAATTAGGGTTAGTGTTAGGGTTAGGGTTAGGGTTAGGGTTAGGGTTAGGGATAGTGTTAGGGTTAAGGTTAGGGTTAGGGTTTGCGTTAGGATTAGGGTTAGGGTTAGGGTTAGGGTTAGTGTTAGGGTTAAGGTTAGGGTTAGGTTTTGCGTTAGGATTAGGGTTAGGGTTAGGGTTAGGGTTTGTGTTAGGGTTAGTGTTAGGGTTGGGGTTAGAGTTAGGGTTAGGGTTAGGGTTAGGGTTAGGGTTAGGTTTTGCATTAGGGTTAGGGTTCGGGTTAGGGTTAGGATTAGGTTTATGGTTAGATTTAGGCTATGGTTAGGGTTAGGGTTAGGGTTAGGGTTATGGTTTGTGTTAGGGTTAGGGTTAGGGTTAGGATTAGAGTTAGGTTTAGGGTTAGGGTTAGGTTTATGGTAGGGTTAGGGTTAGAAGTTAGGGTTAGGGTTAGTGTTAGGGTTAGGGTTAGGATTTGGGTTAGGGTTAGGGTTAGGGTTAGGGTTTGGGTTAGGGTTAGGGTTAGTGGTAGGGTAAGTGTTAGTGTTAGGATTAGTTTTAGGGTTAGGGTTTGCGTTAGGGTTAAGGTTAGCGTTAGAGTTAGGGTTAGCGTTAGGATTAGGTTTAGGGTTAGGGTTAGGTTTAGGGTTTGGGTTAGGGTAGGGTTAGGGTTAGGGTTAGGGTTAGGGGTTAGTTTTAGCGTTAGGTTTAGGGTTAGGGTTATGGTTAGGGTTACGGTAAGGGTTACAGTTAGGGTAAGGGTTAGGGTTAGGGTTTAGGGTTAGGGTTAGTGTTAGTGTTAGGATTAGGGTTAGGTTTAGGGTTTGGTTTAGGATTAGTGTTAGGGTTAGGGTTAGGGTTAGGCTTTGTGTTAGGGTTAGTGTTTGGCTTAGGGTTAGGGTTAGTGTATGGGTTAGGGTTAGGGTTAGGGTAGGGTAAGTGTTAGGGTTAGGGTTAGGGGTTAGGGTTAAGGTTAGTGTTAGGGTTAGGGTTACGGTTAGGGTTTGGTTTAGGGTTAGGGTTAGGGTTAGGTTTGGGTTAGGGTTAGGGTAAGGGTTATGGTTAGGATTAGTTTTAGGGTTAGGGTTTGCGTTAGGGTTAGGGTTACGGTTAGGGGTTAGGGTTAGGGTTAGGGTTAGGATTAGGGTTAGGGTTAGGTTTACGGTTTGTGTTAGGTTTAGGGGTTAGGGTTAGCGTTAGGGCCAGGAATAGGGTTATGGTTAGGGTTAGGGTTACAGTTAGGGTTAGGGTTAGGGTTAGGGTTAGGGTTTAGGGTCAGGGTTAGGTTTAGGGTTAGGGTTAGTGTTAGGATTAAAGAAAAGAATTTAGAACAGTGTTACTCTTCCCCTAAGAAGCTTTACTTTGAAAGATAGTCTCATTCTTTTGAAAGTGTATGAATTTCATGAAATGCTTTTGTGAGAAACACAGACGTGTTTCTGTGAAAAGAAGATTCGTTGTTTGGGAAGTATCAAAGTATTGTTAGAATTGAGAATAGTGTTCCTCTTCCCCTTAGAAGCTTTACTTTGAAAGATAGTCTCGTTCTTTTGAATGTGTATGAATTTCATGAAATGCTTTTGTTAGAAACAGAGACGTGTTTCGTTGAAAAGAAGATCCATTGTTTGGGATGTATCAAAGTATTGTTAGAATATAGAACAGTGGTTAGGGATAGGGTTAGGATTAGGGTTAGTGTTAGGGATACGGTTAGGGTTAGGGTTT
>JAQJZF010000025.1:3207500-3230000 GCA_028537955.1 Microtus californicus | reverse complement strand
GGTTAGGGTTAGGGTTAGATTTAGGGTTTTGGTTAGGGTTAGGGTAAGGGTTAAGGTTATGGTTACGGTTATGGTTAGGTTTAGGGGTAGGGTCAGGGTTTATGGTTAGGGTTAGGGTTAGGATTAAAAAAAAAGAATTTAGAAGAGTGTTACTCTTCCCCTAAGAAGCTTTACTTTGAAAGATAATCTGATTCTTTTGAAAGTGTATGAATTTCATGAAATGCCTTTGTAAGAAACACAGACGTGTTTCTTTGAAAAGAAGATTCGTTGTTTGGGATGTATCAAAGTATTGTTATAATTGAGATCAGTGTTCCTCTTCTGTTTAGAAGCTTTACTTTGAGAGATATTCACATTCATATGAAAGTGTATGAATTTCATGAAATGCTTTTGTGAGAAAAACAGACGTGTTTCTGTGAAAAGAAGATTCGTTGTTTGGGATATATCAAAGTATTGTTAGAATTGAGAATATTGTTCCTCTTCCCCTTAGAAGCTTTACTTTGAAAGATAGTCTCGTTCTTTTGAAAGTGTATGAATTTCATGAAATGCTTTTCTTAGAAACAGAGATGTGTTTCGGTGAAAAGAAGATCCGTTGTTTGGGATGTATCAAAGTATTGTTAGAATTTAGAACAGTGGTTAGTGATAGGGTTAGGATTAAGGTTAGTGTTAGGGTTAGGGTTATGGTTATGTTTAGGGTTAGGGTTAGTGTTAGGGTTAGGGTTAGGGTAGAGTTAGGGTTAGGGTTAGGGGTTAGGATAAGGGTTAGGGTTAGGTTTAGGATTTGGGTTAGGGTTAGGTTTAGTGTTTAGTGTTAGGATTAGGGTTAGGGTTAGTTTTAGGGTTAGGGTTAGGTTTAGGTTTAGGGTTAGTGTTAGGGTTAGGGTTAGGGTTCAAGTTTGCGTTATAGTTAGGGTTAGGGTTAGGGTTAGGATAAGGATTAGGGTTAGGATTAGGGTTATGGTTAGGTTTAGGGTTAGGGTTAGGTTAGGGTTAGGGTTAGGGTTAGGGGTGAGGGTTAGGGTTAGGGTTAGGGTTAGTGTTTTGGTTAGGGTTGGGTTAGGGTTAGAGTTATGGTTTGGGTTAGGGTTAGGATAAGTGTTAGGGTTAGGGTTAGGGTAGGGTTAAGGTTAGGGTTAGGGTTTAGGGTTAGGGTTAGGGTTAAGGTTTGCGTTAGGGTTAGAGTTAGGGTTAGGGTTTTTGTTAGGGTTAGGTTTATGGTTAGGGTTAGGGTTATGGTTTGGGTTATGGTTAGGATAAGTGTTAGGGTTAGGGTTAGGTTTAGGGTTAGGATTAGGGTTAGGGTTTGGGTTAGGGTAAGGGTTAGGGTTATGGTTAGGGTTAGGGTTAGGGTTACGGTTAGGGTTAGGGTTAGTGTTAGGGTTTGGTTTAGGTTTTGGGTTAGGGTTAGGGTTAGGATTAGGGTTTGGGTTAGGGTTAGGGTAATGGTTAAGGTTATGGTTAGGGTTAGGGTTAGGGTTACGGTTACGGATAGGGTTAGGGTTTAGGGTTAGGGTTAGGGTTAGGTTTAGGATTAAGAAAAAAAGAATTTAGAACAGTGTTACTCTTACCCTAAGAAGCTTTACTTTGAAAGATAATCTCGTTCTTTTGAAAGTGTATGAATATTATGAAATACTTTTGTAAGAGACACAGACGTGTTTCTTTGAAAAGTAGATTCGTTGTTTGGGATGTATCAATGTATTGTTAGAATTGAGAACAGTGTTCCTCTTCTGTTTAAAAGCTTTATTTTGAGAGATATTCACATTCATCTGAAAGTGTATGAATTTCAAGAAATGCTTTTGTAAGAAACGTAGACGTGATTGTTTCAAAAGAAGATTCGTTGTGTGGGATGTTTCACAGTATTGATAGACTTGAGAACAGTGTTCCTCTTACGCTTAGAAGCTTTACTTTGAAAGATAATCTCGTTCTTTTGAAAGTGTATGAATATTATGAAATACTTTTGTAAGAAACACAGACGTGTTTCTTTGAAAAGTAGATTCGTTGTTTGGGATGTATCAAAGTATTGTTAGAATTGAGAACAGTGTTCCTCTTCTGTTTAAAAGCTTTATTTTGAGAGATATTCACATTCATCTGAAAGTGTATGAATTTCAAGAAATGCTTTTGTAAGAAACGTAGACGTGATTGTTTCAAAAGAAGATTCGTTGTGTGGGATGTTTCACAGTATTGATAGAATTGAGAACAGTGTTTCTCTTCCGCTTCGAAGCTTTACTTTGAAAGATAATCTCGTTCTTTTGAAAGTGTATGAATTTCATGAAATGCTTTTGTGAGAAACACAGACGTGTTTCTGTGAAAAGAAGATTCGTTGTTTGGGATGTATCAAAGTATTGTTAGAATTGAGAATATTGTTCCTCTTCCCCTAGAACCTTTACTTTGAAAGATAGTCTCGTTCTTTTGAAAGTGTATGAATTTCATGAAATTCTTTTGTTAGAAAGAGAGATGTGTTTCTTTGAAAGAAGATACGTTGTTTGGGATGTATCAAAGTATTGTTAGAATTGAGAACAGTGTTCCTCTTCCCCTTAGAATCATTATTTGAAAGATGATCTCGTTCTTTTGAAAGTGTATGAATTTCATGAAATGCTTTTGTGAGAAACACAGACGTGTTTCTGTGAAAAGAAGATTCGTTGTTTGAGATGTATCAAAGTATTGTGAGAATTGAGAATAGTGTTTCTCTTCCCCTTAGAAGCTTTACTTTGAATGATATTCACATTCATCTTAAAGTGTATGAATTTCATGAAATGCTTTTGTAAGAAACTTAGAGATGATTGTGTGAAAAGAAGATTCGTTGTGTGGGATGTTTCACAGTATTGTTAGAATTGAGAACAGTGTTCCTCTTACGTTTTGAAGCTTTACTTTGAAAGATAATCACGTTCATTTGAAAGTGTATGAATTTCATGAAATGCTTTTGAGAAACACAGACGTCTTTCTGTGAAAAGATGATTCGTTGTTTGGCATGTATCAAAATATTGTTAGAAATGAGAATATTGTTCCTCTTCCCCTTAGAAGCTTTACTTTGAAAGATAGTCTCGACTTTTGAAAGTGTATGAATTTCATGAAATGCTTTTGTTAGAAACAGAGATGTGATTCGGTCTAAAGAAGATCCGTTGTTAGGGAGTGTATCAAAGTATCGTTAGAATTTAGAACAGTGGTTAGTGTTAGGGTTAGGTTTAGGGTTAGGGTTAGGGTTAGGGTACGGTTAGGGTTAGGGTTAGGGTTAGGGGTTAGGGTTAGGGTTAGAGTTAGGGTTAGTGTTAGGGTTACGGTTAGGGTTTGGGTTAGGGTTAGGTTTAGGGTTTAGGGTTAGTGTTAGGGTTAGGGTTTGGGTTAGGGTTAGGGTTAGGGTTAGTGTTAGGATTAGGTTTGGGTTAAGGTTTGCGTTATGGTTAGGGTTAGGATTAGGGTTAGGGTTAGGGTTAGGGTTAGGGTTAGTGTTAGGGTTAGGGTTAGGGTTAGGGTTAACGTTTGCGTTTGGATTAGGGTTACAGTTAGGGTTAGGGTTAGGGTTAGGATTAGGGTTAGGGTTAGGGTTAGGTGTTAGGGTTATGGTTATGGTTAGGGTTAGGGTTAGTGTTAGGGTTTGTGTTAGGTTTAGGGTTAGGATTTGGGTTAGGTTTAGGATAAGTGTTTGGGTCGGGGTTAAGGTAGGGTTAGGGTTAGGGTTAGGGTTAGATTTAGGGTTTTGGTTAGGGTTAGGGTAAGGGTTAAGGTTATGGTTACGGTTATGGTTAGGTTTAGGGGTAGGGTCAGGGTTTATGGTTAGGGTTAGGGTTAGGATTAAAAAAAAAGAATTTAGAAGAGTGTTACTCTTCCCCTAAGAAGCTTTACTTTGAAAGATAATCTGATTCTTTTGAAAGTGTATGAATTTCATGAAATGCCTTTGTAAGAAACACAGACGTGTTTCTTTGAAAAGAAGATTCGTTGTTTGGGATGTATCAAAGTATTGTTATAATTGAGATCAGTGTTCCTCTTCTGTTTAGAAGCTTTACTTTGAGAGATATTCACATTCATATGAAAGTGTATGAATTTCATGAAATGCTTTTGTGAGAAAAACAGACGTGTTTCTGTGAAAAGAAGATTCGTTGTTTGGGATATATCAAAGTATTGTTAGAATTGAGAATATTGTTCCTCTTCCCCTTAGAAGCTTTACTTTGAAAGATAGTCTCGTTCTTTTGAAAGTGTATGAATTTCATGAAATGCTTTTCTTAGAAACAGAGATGTGTTTCGGTGAAAAGAAGATCCGTTGTTTGGGATGTATCAAAGTATTGTTAGAATTTAGAACAGTGGTTAGTGATAGGGTTAGGATTAAGGTTAGTGTTAGGGTTAGGGTTATGGTTATGTTTAGGGTTAGGGTTAGTGTTAGGGTTAGGGTTAGGGTAGAGTTAGGGTTAGGGTTAGGGGTTAGGATAAGGGTTAGGGTTAGGTTTAGGATTTGGGTTAGGGTTAGGTTTAGTGTTTAGTGTTAGGATTAGGGTTAGGGTTAGTTTTAGGGTTAGGGTTAGGTTTAGGTTTAGGGTTAGTGTTAGGGTTAGGGTTAGGGTTCAAGTTTGCGTTATAGTTAGGGTTAGGGTTAGGGTTAGGATAAGGATTAGGGTTAGGATTAGGGTTATGGTTAGGTTTAGGGTTAGGGTTAGGTTAGGGTTAGGGTTAGGGTTAGGGGTGAGGGTTAGGGTTAGGGTTAGGGTTAGTGTTTTGGTTAGGGTTGGGTTAGGGTTAGAGTTATGGTTTGGGTTAGGGTTAGGATAAGTGTTAGGGTTAGGGTTAGGGTAGGGTTAAGGTTAGGGTTAGGGTTTAGGGTTAGGGTTAGGGTTAAGGTTTGCGTTAGGGTTAGAGTTAGGATTAGGGTTTTTGTTAGGGTTAGGTTTATGGTTAGGGTTAGGGTTATGGTTTGGGTTATGGTTAGGATAAGTGTTAGGGTTAGGGTTAGGTTTAGGGTTAGGATTAGGGTTAGGGTTTGGGTTAGGGTAAGGGTTAGGGTTATGGTTAGGGTTAGGGTTAGGGTTACGGTTAGGGTTAGGGTTAGTGTTAGGGTTTGGTTTAGGTTTTGGGTTAGGGTTAGGGTTAGGATTAGGGTTTGGGTTAGGGTTAGGGTAATGGTTAAGGTTATGGTTAGGGTTAGGGTTAGGGTTACGGTTACGGATAGGGTTAGGGTTTAGGGTTAGGGTTAGGGTTAGGTTTAGGATTAAGAAAAAAAGAATTTAGAACAGTGTTACTCTTACCCTAAGAAGCTTTACTTTGAAAGATAATCTCGTTCTTTTGAAAGTGTATGAATATTATGAAATACTTTTGTAAGAGACACAGACGTGTTTCTTTGAAAAGTAGATTCGTTGTTTGGGATGTATCAATGTATTGTTAGAATTGAGAACAGTGTTCCTCTTCTGTTTAAAAGCTTTATTTTGAGAGATATTCACATTCATCTGAAAGTGTATGAATTTCAAGAAATGCTTTTGTAAGAAACGTAGACGTGATTGTTTCAAAAGAAGATTCGTTGTGTGGGATGTTTCACAGTATTGATAGACTTGAGAACAGTGTTCCTCTTACGCTTAGAAGCTTTACTTTGAAAGATAATCTCGTTCTTTTGAAAGTGTATGAATATTATGAAATACTTTTGTAAGAAACACAGACGTGTTTCTTTGAAAAGTAGATTCGTTGTTTGGGATGTATCAAAGTATTGTTAGAATTGAGAACAGTGTTCCTCTTCTGTTTAAAAGCTTTATTTTGAGAGATATTCACATTCATCTGAAAGTGTATGAATTTCAAGAAATGCTTTTGTAAGAAACGTAGACGTGATTGTTTCAAAAGAAGATTCGTTGTGTGGGATGTTTCACAGTATTGATAGAATTGAGAACAGTGTTTCTCTTCCGCTTCGAAGCTTTACTTTGAAAGATAATCTCGTTCTTTTGAAAGTGTATGAATTTCATGAAATGCTTTTGTGAGAAACACAGACGTGTTTCTGTGAAAAGAAGATTCGTTGTTTGGGATGTATCAAAGTATTGTTAGAATTGAGAATATTGTTCCTCTTCCCCTAGAACCTTTACTTTGAAAGATAGTCTCGTTCTTTTGAAAGTGTATGAATTTCATGAAATTCTTTTGTTAGAAAGAGAGATGTGTTTCTTTGAAAGAAGATACGTTGTTTGGGATGTATCAAAGTATTGTTAGAATTGAGAACAGTGTTCCTCTTCCCCTTAGAATCATTATTTGAAAGATGATCTCGTTCTTTTGAAAGTGTATGAATTTCATGAAATGCTTTTGTGAGAAACACAGACGTGTTTCTGTGAAAAGAAGATTCGTTGTTTGGGATGTATCAAAGTATTGTTAGAATTGAGAATATTGTTCCTCTTCCCCTAGAACCTTTACTTTGAAAGATAGTCTCGTTCTTTTGAAAGTGTATGAATTTCATGAAATTCTTTTGTTAGAAAGAGAGATGTGTTTCTTTGAAAGAAGATACGTTGTTTGGGATGTATCAAAGTATTGTTAGAATTGAGAACAGTGTTCCTCTTCCCCTTAGAATCATTATTTGAAAGATGATCTCGTTCTTTTGAAAGTGTATGAATTTCATGAAATGCTTTTGTGAGAAACACAGACGTGTTTCTGTGAAAAGAAGATTCGTTGTTTGAGATGTATCAAAGTATTGTGAGAATTGAGAATAGTGTTTCTCTTCCCCTTAGAAGCTTTACTTTGAATGATATTCACATTCATCTTAAAGTGTATGAATTTCATGAAATGCTTTTGTAAGAAACTTAGAGATGATTGTGTGAAAAGAAGATTCGTTGTGTGGGATGTTTCACAGTATTGTTAGAATTGAGAACAGTGTTCCTCTTACGTTTTGAAGCTTTACTTTGAAAGATAATCACGTTCATTTGAAAGTGTATGAATTTCATGAAATGCTTTTGAGAAACACAGACGTCTTTCTGTGAAAAGATGATTCGTTGGGTGGGATGTTTCACAGTATTTTTAGAATTGAGAACAGTGTTCCTCTTCCCCTTAGAAGCTTTACTTTGAAAGATAATCTCGTTCTTTTAAATTGTTTGAATTTCATGAAATGCTTTTGTGAGAAACACAGACGTGTTTTTCTGAAAAGAAGATTCATTGTTTGGGATATATCAAAGTATTTTTAGAATTGAGAACAGTGTTCCTCTTCCGTATAGAAGCTTTACTTTGAAACATATTCACATTCTTCTGAAAGTGTATGAATTTCATGAAATGCTTTTGAAAGAAACGTAGACGTGATTGTGTGACAAGAAGACTCGTTGTTTGGGATGTATCTCAGTATTTTTAGAACTGAGAACAGTGTTCCACTTACGTTTTGAAGCTTTCATTTGAACGATAATCACATTCATTTGAAAGTGTATGAATTTCATGAAATGCTTTTCTGTGAAACACATACGTGTTTCTGTGTAAAGAGGATTCATTGTTTGGGATGTATCAAAGTATTGTTCGAATTGAGAACAGTGTTCCTCTTCCCCTTAGAAGCTTTACTTTGAAAGATATTAACATTCATCTGAAAGTGTATGAATTTCATGAAATTCTTTTGTAAGAAACGTAGACATGATTGTGTGAAAAGAAGATTCGTTGTGTGGGATGTTTCACAGTATTGTTAGAATTGAGAACAGTGTTCCTCTTACGTTTTGAAGCTTTACTTTGAAAGATAATCACGTTCGTTTGAAAGTGTAAGAATTTCACGAAATGCTTTTGTGAGAAACACAGACGTGTTTCGGTGAATAGAAGATTCGTTGTTTGTGATGTATCAAAGTATTGTTCGAATTGAGAACAGTGTTCCTCTTCCCCTTAGAAGCTTTACTTTGAAAGATATTCACATTCATCTGAAAGTGTATGAATTTCAGGAAATGCTTTTGTAAGAAACGTCGATGTGATTGTGTTAAAAGAAGATTCGTTGTGTTTGATGTTTCACAGTATTGTTAGACTTGAGAACAGTGTTCCTCTTCTCCTTAGAAGCTTTACTTTAAAAGATAATCTCGTTCTTTTGAAATTGTATGAATTTCATGAAATGCTTTTGTGAGAAACACAGACGTGTTTCTGTGAAAAAAAGATTCGTTGTTTGGGATATATCAAAGTATTGTTAGAAATGAGAATATTGTTCGTCTTCCCCTTAGAAGCTTTACTTTGAAAGATAGTCTCGTGCTTTTGAAAATGTATGAAATTCATGAAATGCTTTTGTGAGGAACGCACATGCGTTTCTCCGAAAACATAAGATGTTGTTTGTAGTATGTCAAATTAGAGTTATTTGTGTAAAGTGTTCCTGATCTCTGTAGAAGCTTAACTTTGAAAGATAATCACGTTCGTTTGAAAGTGTATGAATTTCATGAAATGCTTTTGAGAGAAACAAAGACGTGTATCTGTGAAAAGAAGATTCGTTGTTTGGGATGTATCAAAGTATTGTTATAATTGAGAACAGTGTTCTTCTTCCCCTTAGAAGCTTTGCTTTGAAAGATAATCTCGTTCTTTTGAAAGAGTATGAATTTCATGAAATGCTTTTGAGAAACACAGACGTGTTTCTGTGAAAAGAAGATTCGTTGTTTGGGATGTATCAATGTATTGTTAGAATTGAGAACAGTGTTCCTCTTCTTCTAAGAAGCGTTACTTTGAAAGATAAACACGTTTGTTTGAAAGTGTATGAATTTGTTAAAATGCTTTTGTGAGGAACGCACATGCGTTTCTCCGAAAACAGAAGATGTTGCTTGTAATATGTCAAAGTAGAGTTATTTGTGTGAAGTGTTCCTGACCTCTGTAGAAGCTTAACCTTGAAAGATAATCACGTTTGTTTGAATTTTATGAAATGCTTTTGTGAGAAACACAGGCGTATATCTGTGAAAAGAAGATTCGTTCTTTTGGATGTATCAAAGTATTGTTAGAATTGAGAACAGTGTTCCTATTCCCCTTAGAAGCTTTACTTTGAAAGATAAACTCGTTCGTTTGAAAGTGTATGAATTTGTTGAAATGCTTTTGTGAGGAACGCACATGCGTTTCTCCGAAAACAGAAGATGTTGTTTGTAATATGTCAAAGTAGAGTTATTTGTGTAAAGTGTTCCTGATCTCTGTAGAAGCTTAACTTTGATAGATAATCACGTACGTTTGAAAGTGTATGAATTTCATGAAATGCTTTTGAGAGAAATACAGACGTGTATCTGTGCAAAGTAGATTCGTTCTTTTGGATGTATCAAAGTATTGTTAGAATTGAGAACAGTGTTCCTCTTCCCCTTAGAAGATTTACTTTGAAAGATATTCACATTCATCTGAAAGTGTATGAATTTCAGGAAATGCTTTTTTGAGAATCTCGCATGTGTTTTTCTGAAAAGAAGATTCATTGTTTGGGATATATCAAAGTATTTTTAGAATTGAGAACAGTGTTCCTCTTCCGTATAGAAGCTTTACTTTGAAACATATTCACATTCTTCTGAAAGTGTATGAATTTCATGAAATGCTTTTGAAAGAAACGTAGACGTGATTGTGTGACAAGAAGACTCATTGTGTGTGATGTATCTCAGTATTTGTAGAACTGAGAACAGTGTTCCACTCAGGTTTTTAAGCTTTCATTTGAACGATAATCACGTTCATTTGAAAGTGTATGAATTTCATGAAATGCTTTTCTGTGAAACACATACGTGTTTCTGTGTAAAGAAGATTCATTGTTTGGGATGTATCAAAGTATTGTTCGAATTGAGAACAGTGTTCCTCTTCCCCTAAGAAGCTTTACTTTGAAAGATATTCACATTCATCTGAAAGTATATGAATTTCATGAAATGCTTTTGTAAGAAACGTAGACGTGATTGTGTGAAAAGAAGATTCGTTGTGTGGGATGTTTCACAGTATTGTTAGAATTGAGAACAGTGTTCCTCCTACTTTTTGAAGCTTTACTTTGAAAGATAATCACGTTCATTTGAAAGTGTATGAATTTCATGAAATGCTTTTGTGAGAAACACAGACGTGTTTCGGTGAATAGAAGATTCGTTGTTTGGGATGTATCAAAGTATTGTTTGAATTGAGAACAGTGTTCCTCTTCCCCTTAGAAGCTTTACTTTGAAAGATATTCACATTCATCTGAAAGTGTATGAATTTCATGAAATGCTTTTGTGAGGAACGCACATGCGTTTCTCCGAAAACAGAAGATGTTGCTTGTAATATGTCAAAGTAGAGTTATTTGTGTGAAGTGTTCCTGACCTCTGTAGAAGCTTAACTTTGAAAGAAAATCACGTTCGTTTGAATTTTATGAAATGCTTTTGTGAGAAACACAGGCGTGTATCTGTGAAAAGAAGATTCGTTCTTTTGGATGTATCAAAGTATTGTTAGAATTGAGAACAGTGTTCCTCTTCCCCTTAGAAGCTTTACTTTGAAAGATAAACTCGTTCGTTTGAAAGTGTATGAATTTGTTGAAATGCTTTTGTGAGGAACGCACATGCGTTTCTCCGAAAACAGAAGATGTTGTTTGTAATATGTCAAAGTAGAGTTATTTGTGTAAAGTGTTCCTGATCTCTGTAGAAGCTTAACTTTGAAAGATAATCACGTTCGTTTGAAAGTGTATGAATTTCATGAAATGCTTTTGAGAGAAACACAGACGTGTATCTGTGAAAAGTAGATTCGTTCTTTTGGATGTATCAAAGTATTGTTAGAATTGAGAACAGTGTTCCTCTTCCCCTTAGAAGATTTACTTTGAAAGATATTCACATTCATCTGAAAGTGTATGAATTTCAGGAAATGGTTTTTTGAGAAATTCGCATGTGTTTTTCTGAAAAGAAGATTCATTGTTTGGGATATATCAAAGTATTTTTAGAATTGAGACAGTGTTCCTCTTCCGTATAGAAGCTTTATTTTGAAACATGTTCACATTCTTCTGAAAGTGTATGAATTTCATGAAATGCTTTTAAAAGAAACGTAGACGTGATTGTGTGACAAGAAGACTCGTTGTGTGGGATGTATCTCAGTATTTTTAGAACTGAGTACAGTGTTCCACTTAGGTTTTTAAGCTTTCCTTTGAACGATAATCACGTTCATTTGAAAGTGTATGAATTTCATGAAATGCTTTTCTGTGAAACACATACGTGTTTCTGTGTAAAGAAGATTCATTGTTTGGGATGTATCAAAGTATTGTTCGAATTGCGAACAGTGTTCCTCTTCCCCTTAGAAGCTTTACTTTGAAAGATATTCACATTCATCTGAAAGTGTATGAATTTCATGAAATGCTTTTGTAAGAAACGTAGACGTGATTGTGTGAAAAGAAGATTCGTTGTGTGGGATGTTTCACAGTATTGTTAGAATTGAGAACAGTTTCCTCTTACGTTTTGAAGCTTTACTTTGAAAGATAATCACGTTCATTTGAAAGTGTATGAATTTCATGAAATGCTTTTGTGAGAAACACAGACGTGTTTCGGTGAATAGATGATTCGTTGTTTAGGATGTATCAAAGTATTGTTCGAATTGGGAACAGTGTTCCTCTTCCCCTTAGAAGCTTTACTTTGAAAGATATTCACATTCATCTGAAAGTGTATGAATTTCATGAAATGCTTTTGTAAGAAACGTAGACGTGATTGTGTGAAAAGAAGATTCGTTGTGT
This sequence comes from Microtus californicus, assembly GCA_028537955.1. Classification (NCBI taxonomy): domain Eukaryota; kingdom Metazoa; phylum Chordata; class Mammalia; order Rodentia; family Cricetidae; genus Microtus; species Microtus californicus. The sequence continues at coordinate 3,218,422 of JAQJZF010000025.1, read as the reverse complement.
GGGATGTTTCACAGTATTGTTCGAATTGAGAACAGTGTTCCTCTTCCCCTTAAAAGCTTTACTTTGAAAGATATTCACATTCATCTGAAAGTGTATGAATTTCATGAAATTCTTTTGTAAGAAACGTAGACGTGATTGTGTTAAAAGAAGATTCGTTGTGTGTGATGTTTCACAGTATTGTTAGAATTGAGAACAGTGTTCCTCTTCCCCTTAGAAGCTTTACTTTGAAAGATAATCTCGTTCGTTTGAAAGTGTATGAATTTGTTGAAATGCTTTTGTGAGGAACGCACATGTGTTTCTCCTAAAACAGATGTTGTTTGTAATATGTCAAAGTAGAGTTATTTGTATAAAGTGTTCCTGATCTCTGTAGAAGCTTAACTTTGAAAGATAATCACGTTCGTTTGAAAGTGTATGAATTTCATGAAATGCTTTTGAGAGAAACACAGACGTGTATCTGTGAAAAGTAGATTCGTTCTTTTGGATGTATCAAAGTATTGTTAGAATTGAGAACAGTGTTCCTCTTCCTCTTTGAAGCTCTACTTTGAAAGATATTGACATTCTTCTGAAAGTGTATGAATTTCATGAAATGCTTTTGTAAGAAATGTAGACGTGATTGTGTGAAAAGAAGATTCGTTGTGTGGATGTTTCACAGTATTTTTAGAATTGAGAACAGTGTTCCTCTTAAGTTTTGAAGCTTTTCTTTGAAAGATAATCACATTCATTTGAAAGTATATGAATTTCATGAAATGCTTTTGTGAGAAACAGAGACGTGTTTCTGTGAAAAGAAGATTCGTTGTTTGGGATGTATCAAAGTATTGTTCGAATTGAGAACAGTGTTCCTCTTCCTTTTAGAAGATTTACTTTGAAAGATATTCACATTCATCTGAAAGTGTATGAATTTCAGGAAATGCTTTTTTGAGAAACTCGCATGTGTTTTTCTGAAAATAAGATTCATTGTTTGGTATATATCAAAGCATTTTTAGAATTGAGAACAGTGTTCCTCTTCCGTATAGAAGCTTTACTTTGAAACATATTCACATTCTTCTGAAAGTGTATGAATTTCATGAAATGCTTTTGAAAGAAACATAGACGTGATTGTGTGACAAGAAGTCTCGTTGTGTGGGATGTATCTCAGTATTTTTAGAACTGAGAACAGTGTTCCACTTACGCTTTGAAGCTTTCATTTGAACGATAATCACGTTCATTTGAAAGTGTATGAATTTCATGAAATGCTTTTCTGTGAAACACATACGTGTTTCTGTGTAAAGAAGATTCATTGTTTGGGATGTATCAAAGTATTGTTCGAATTGAGAACAGTGTTCCTCTTCCCCTTAGAAGCTTTATTTGAAAGATATTCACATTCATCTGAAAGTGTATGAATTTCATGAAATGCTTTTGTAAGAAACGTAGACGTGTTTGTGTGAAAAGAAGATTCGTTGTGTGGGATGTTTCACAGTATTGTTAGAATTGAGAACAGTATTCCTCTTACGTTTTGAAGCTTTACTTTGAAAGATAATCACGTTCATTTGAAAGTATATGAATTTCATGAAATGCTTTTGTGAGAAACACAGACGTGTTTCTGTGAAAAGAATATTCGTTGTTTGGGATGTATCAAAGTATTGTTAGAATTGAGAACAGTGTTCCTCTTCCCCTTAGAAGCTTTACATTGAAAGATAATCTCATTCTTTTGAAAGTGTATGAATTTCATGAAATGCTTTTGTGAGAAACACAGATGTGTTTCTGTGAAAAGAAGATTCGTAGTTTAGGTTGTATCAAAGTATTGTTAGAAATGAGAACAGAGTTCCTCTTCTGTTTAGAAGCTTTACTTTGAGAGATATTCACATTCATCTGAAAGTGTATGAATTTCATGAAATGCTTTTGTAAGAAACGTAGACGTGTTTCTGTGAAAAGAAGATTCGTTGTTTGGGATGTATCAAAGTATTGTTAGAATTTAGAACAGTGGTTAGGGTTAGGTTTAGGGTCAGGGTTAGGGTTAGGGTTAGGGTTAGGGTTTAGGGTTAGTGTTAGGGTTAGGGGTAGGGTTAGGGTCATGGTTAGGATTATGGTTAGGTTTAGTGTTACGATTAGGGTTAGTGTTAGGGTTTAGGGTTCAGAATTAGAGTTAGGGTTAGGTTTAGGGTTAGGATTAAAAAAAAAGAATTTACAACAGTGTTCCTCTTCCCCTTAGACGCTTTACTTTGAAAGATAGTCTCGTTCTTTTGAAAGTGTATGAATTTAATGAAATGCTTTTGTGAGAAACACAGACGTGTTTTGGTGAAAAGATTCGTTTTTTGGGATGTATCAAAGTATTGTTAGAATTGAGAACAGTGTTCCTCTTCCCCTTTGAAGCTTTACTTTGAAAGATATTCACATCCATCTGAAAGTGTATGAATTTCATGAAATGCTTTTGTAAGAAACGTAGACGTGTTTCTGTGAAAAGAAGATTTGTTGTTTTTGATGTATCAAAGTATTGTTAGAATTTAGAACAGTGATTAGGGTTAGGATTATTGTTAGGGTCTGGGTTAGGGTTAGTGTTAGGGTTAGGGAAAGGTTTAGGGTTATGGTTATGGTTATGGTTAGGGTTAGGGTTAGTGTTAGGGTTAGGGTTAGGGTAAGGTTTAGGGTTAGGGTTAGGGTTAGGGTTAGGGTTTGGGTTTGGGTTAGGTTTAGGGTTAGGGTTAGGGTTAGGGTTAGGATTAGGGTAGGGTTAGGGTTAGGGTTAGGGTGACGGTTAGGGTTAGGGTTAGGGTTATGGTTAGGGTTAGGATTTTGGTAGGGTTAGGGTTAGGGTGAGTGTGAGGGTTAGGCTTAAGGTTAGGGTTAGGGTTAGTGTTAGTGTTAGGGTTAGGGTTAGGGTTAGGGTTAGGGTTTAGGGTTAGGGTTAGGGTTTAGGGTTAGGGTTAGGGTTAGAGTTAGGGTTAGGGTTGTTATGGGGGTTAGGGTTAGGGTTAGGGTTAGGTTTAGGGTTACGATTAGGATTAGGGTTAGGGTTATGGTTTATGGTTTAGGGTTAGGGTTAGGATTAGGGTTAGTGTTAGGGTTAAAAAGATGAAATTAGAACAGTGTTCCTCTTCCCCTTAGAAGCTTTACTTTGAAAGATAATCTCGTTCTTTTGAAAGTGTATGAATTTCATGAAATGCTTTTGTGAGAAACAGAGACGTATTTCTGTGAAAAGAAGATTCGATGTTTGGGATGTATCAAAGTATGGTTAGAATTGAGAACAGTGTTCCTCTTCCTTTTAGAAGCTTTTCTTTGAAAGATATTCACATTCATCTGGAAGTATATGAATTTCATGAAATGCTTTTGTATGAAACGTGGACGTGATTGTGAGAAAAGAAGATTCGTTGTGTGGGATGTTTCACAGTATTGTTAGAATTGGGAACAGTGTTCCTCTTACGTTTTGAAGCTTTACTTTGAAAGATAATCACGTTCATTTGAAAGTGTATGAATTTCATAAAATGCTTTTGTGAGAAATACATACGTGTTTCTGTGAAAAGAAGATTCGTTGTTTGGGATGTATCAAAGTATTGTTCGAATTGGGAACAGTGTTCCTCTTCCCCTTAGAAGCTTTACTTTGAAAGATATTCACATTCATCTGAAAGTGTATGAATTTCATGAAATGCTTTTGTAAGAAACGTAGACGTGATTGTGTGAAAAGAAGATTCGTTGTGTGGGATGTTTCACAGTATTGTTCGAATTGAGAACAGTGTTCCTCTTCCCCTTAAAAGCTTTACTTTGAAAGATATTCACATTCATCTGAAAGTGTATGAATTTCATGAAATTCTTTTGTAAGAAACGTAGACGTGATTGTGTGAAAAGAAGATTCGTTGTGTGTGATGTTTCAAAGTATTGTTAGAATTGAGAACAGTGTTCCTCTTCCCCTTAGAAGCTTTACTTTGAAAGATAATCTCGTTCTTTTGAAAGTGTATGAATTTCATGAAATGCTTTTGTGAGAAACACAGACGTGTTTCTGTGAAAAGATTCGTTGTTTAGGATGTATCAAAGTATTGTTAGAATTGAGAACAGAGTTCCTCTTCCCCTTAGAAGTTTTACTTTGAAAGATAAACACGTTCGTTTGAAAGTGTATGAATTTGTTGAAATGCTTTTGTGAGGAACGCACATGCGTTTCTCCTAAAACAGATGTTGTTTGTAATATGTCAAAGTAGAGTTATTTGTATAAAGTGTTCCTGATCTCTGTAGAAGCTTAACTTTGAAAGATAATCACGTTCGTTTGAAAGTGTATGAATTTCATGAAATGCTTTTGAGAGAAACACAGACGTGTATCTGTGAAAAGAAGATTCGTCTTTTGGGATGTATCAAAGTATTGTTAGAATTGAGAACAGTGTTCTTCTTCCCCTTAGAAGCTTTGCTTTGAAAGATAATCTCGTTCTTTTGAAAGAGTATGAATTTCATGAAATGCTTTTGAGAAACACAGACGTGTTTCTGTGAAAAGAAGATTCGTTGTTTGGGATGTATCAATGTATTGTTAGAATTGAGAACAGTGTTCCTCTTCCCCTTAGAAGCTTTACTTTGAAAGATAAACACGTTTGTTTGAAAGTGTATGAATTTGTTAAAATGCTTTTGTGAGGAACGCACATGCGTTTCTCAGAAAACAGAAGATGTTGCTTGTAATATGTCAAAGTAGAGTTATTTGTGTGAAGTGTTCCTGACCTCTGTAGAAGCTTAACTTTGAAAGATAATCACGTTCGTTTGAATTTTATGAAATGCTTTTGTGAGAAACACAGGCGTGTATCTGTGAAAAGAAGATTCGTTCTTTTGGATGTATCAAAGTATTGTTAGAATTGAGAACAGTGTTCCTCTTCCCCTTAGAAGCTTTACTTTGAAAGATAAACTCGTTCGTTTGAAAGTGTATGAATTTGTTGAAATGCTTTTGTGAGGAACGCACATGCGTTTCTCCGAAAACAGAAGATGTTGTTTGTAATATGTCAAAGTTGAGTTATTTGTGTAAAGTGTTCCTGATCTCTGTAGAAGCTTAACTTTGAAAGATAATCACGTTCGTTTGAAAGTGTATGAATTTCATGAAATGCTTTTGAGAGAAACACAGACGTGTATCTGTGAAAAGTAGATTCGTTCTTTTGGATGTATCAAAGTATTGTTCGAATTGAGAACAGTGTTCCTCTTCCCCTTAGAAGATTTACTTTGAAAGATATTCACATTCATCTGAAAGTGTATGAATTTCAGGAAATGCTTTTTTGAGAATCTCGCATGTGTTTTTCTGAAAAGAAGATTCATTATTTGGGATATATCAAAGTATTTTTAGAATTGTGAACAGTGTTCCTCTTCCGTATAGAAGCTTTACTTTGAAACATATTCACTTTCTTCTGAAAGTGTATGAATTTCATGAAATGCTTTTGAAAGAAACGTAGACGTGATTGTGTGACAAGAAGTCTCGTTGTGTGGGATGTATCTCAGTATTTTTAGAACTGAGAACAGTGTTGCACTTACGTTTTGAAGCTTTCATTTGAACGATAATCACGTTCATTTGAAAGTGTATGAATTTCATGAAATGCTTTTCTGTGAAACACATACGTGTTTCTGTGTAAAGAAGATTCATTGTTTGGGATGTATCAAAGTATTGTTCGAATTGAGAACAGTGTTCCTCTTCCCCTTAGAAGCTTTATTTGAAAGATATTCACATTCATCTGAAAGTGTATGAATTTCATGAAATGCTTTTGTAAGAAACGTAGACGTGTTTGTGTGAAAAGAAGATTCGTTGTGTGGGATGTTTCACAGTATTGTTAGAATTGGGGACAGTGTTCCTCTTACGTTTTGAAGCTTTACTTTGAAAGATAATCACGTTCATTTGAAAGTGTATGAATTTCATGAAATGCTTTTGTGAGAAACACAGACGTGTTTCTGTGAAAAGAATATTCGTTGTTTGGGATGTATCAAAGTATTGTTAGAATTGAGAACAGTGTTCCTCTTCCCCTTAGAAGCTTTACATTGAAAGATAATCTCGTTCTTTTGAAAGTGTATGAATTTCATGAAATGCTTTTGTGAGAAACACAGATGTGTTTCTGTGAAAAGAAGATTCGTAGTTTAGGTTGTATCAAAGTATTGTTAGAAATGAGAACAGAGTTCCTCTTCTGTTTAGAAGCTGTAATTTGAGAGATATTCACATTCATCTGAAAATGTATGAATTTCATGAAATGCTTTTGTAAGAAACTTAGATGTGTTTCTGTGAAAAGAAGATTCGTTGTTTGGGATGTATCAAAGTATTGTTAGAATTTAGAACAGTGGTTAGGGTTAGGTTTAGGGTCAGGGTTAGGGTTAGGGTTAGGGTTTAGGGTTAGTGTTAGGGTTAGGGGTAGGGTTAGGGTCATGGTTAGGGTTATGTTTATGTTTAGTGTTAGGACTAGGGTTAGTGTTAGGGTTTAGGGTTCAGAATTAGAGTTAGGGTTAGGGTTAGGGTTAGGATTAAAAAAAAAGAATTTACAACAGTGTTCCTCTTCCCCTTAGACGCTTTACTTTGAAAGATAGTCTCGTTCTTTTGAAAGTGTATGAATTTAATGAAATGCTTTTGTGAAAAACACAGACGTGTTTTGGTGAAAAGATTCGTTTTTTGGGATGTATCAAAGTATTGTTAGAATTGAGAACAGTGTTCCTCTTCCCCTTAGAAGCTTTACTTTGAAAGATATTCACTTTCATCTGAAAGTGTATGAATTTAATGAAATGCTTTTGTGAGAAACACATACGTTTTTTGGTGAAAAGAAGATTCGTTTTTTGGGATGTATCAAAGTATTGTTAGAATTGAGAACAGTGTTCCTCTTCCCCTTAGAAGCTTTACTTTGAAAGATATTCACATTCATCTGAAAGTGTATGAATTTGATGAAATGCTTTTGTAAGAAACGTAGACGTGTTTCTGTGAAAAGAAGATTTGTTGTTTGGGATGTATCAAAGTATTGTTAGAATTTAGAACAGTGATTAGTGTTAGGATTAGGGTTAGGGTCTGGGTTAGAGTTAGTGTAGGGTTAGGGTAAGGTTTAGGGTTATGGTTATGGTTATGGTTATGGTTATGGTTATGGTTAGGTTTAGGGTTAGGGTTAGGGTTAGGGTAAGGGTTAGGGTTAGGGTTAGGGTTAGGGTTAGGGTTTGGGTTTGGGTTAGGGTTAGGGTTAGGGTTAGGGTTAGGGTTAGGATTAGGGTAGGGTTAGGGTTAGTGTGAGGGTTAGGGTTAATGTTACGGTGAGGGTTAGGGTTAGAGTTGTTATGGGGGTTAGGGTTAGGGTTAGGGTTAGGTTTAGGGTTACGATTAGGATTAGGGTTAGGGTTATGGTTTATGGTTTAGGGTTAGGGTTAGGATTAGGGTTAGTGTTAGGGTTAAAAAAAAGAATTTAGAACAGTGTTCCTCTTCCCCTTAGAAGCTTTACTTTGAAAGATAATCTCGTTCTTTTGAAAGTGTATGAATTTCATGAAATGCTTTTGTGAGAAACACAGATGTGTTTCTGAGAAAAGAAGATTCGTAGTTTGGGTTGTCTCAAAGTATTGTTAGAATTGAGAACAGTGTTCCTCTTCCTTTTAGAAGCTTTTCTTTGAAAGATATTCACATTCATCTGGAAGTGTATGAATTTCATGAAATGCTTTTGTATGAAACGTAGACGTGATTGTGAGAAAAGAAGATGCGTTGTGTGGGATGTTTCACAGTATTGTTAGAATTGGGAACAGTGTTCCTCTTACGTTTTGAAGCTTTACTTTGAAAGATAATCACGTTCATTTGAAAGTGTATGAATTTCATGAAATGCTTTTGTGAGAAACACAGACGTGTCTGTGAAAAGAAGATTCGTTGTTTGGGATGTATCAAAGTATTGTTAGAATTGAGAACAGTGTTCCTCTTCCCCTTAGAAGCTTTACATTGAAAGATAATCTCGTTCTTTTGAAAGTGTATGAATTTCATGAAATGCTTTTGTGAGAAACACAGATGTGTTTCTGTGAAAAGAAGATTCGTAGTTTGGGTTGTCTCAAAGTATTGTTAGAAATGAGAACAGAGTTCCTCTTCTGTTTAGAAGCTTTACTTTGAGAGATATTCACATTCATCTGAAAGTGTATGACTTTCATGAAATGCTTTTGTAAGAAACGTAGACGTGTTTCTGTGAAAAGAAGATTCGTTGTTTGGGATGTATCAAAGTATTGTTAGAATTTAGAACAGTGGTTAGGGTTAGGATTAGGGTTAGGGTCTGGGTTAGGGTTAGGGTTAGTGTTAGGTAAGGGTTAGGGTTAGGGTTTTGGTTAGGGTTAGGGTTAGGTTTAGGGTAAGGGTTAGGGTTAGGGTTAGGGTTAGGGTTAGGGTTAGGGTTTGGGTTAGGGTTAGGGTTAGGGTTAGGGTTAGGGTAGGGTTAGGGTTAGGGTTAGGGTTAGGGTTAGCGTTATTTTTAGGGTTAGGGTTATGGTTAGGGTTAGTGTTTAGGGTTAGGGTTAGTGTTTAGGGTTAGAGTTAGGGTTAGGGTTAGGTTTAGGGTTAGGGTTAGGTTTTGGGTTAGGTTTTGGGTTAGGGTTTAGGGTTAGGGTTAGGGTTAGTGTTATGGTTAAAAAAAAGAATTTAGAACAGTGTTCCTCTTCCCCTTAGAATCTTTACTTTGAAAGATAATCTTGTTCTTTTGAAAGTGTATGAATTTCATGAAATGCTTTTGTGAGAAACACAGACGTATTTCTGTGAAAAGAAGATTCGTTGTTTGGGATGTGTCAAAGTATGGTTAGAATTGAGAACAGTGTTCCTCTTCCTTTTAGAAGCTTTTCTTTGAAAGATATTCACATTCATCTGAAAATGTATGAATTTCATGAAATGCTTTTGTGAGAATCTCCCATGTGTTTCTCTGAAAAGAAGATTCATTGCTTGGGATATATCAAAGTATTGTTAGAATTGATAACAGTGTTCCTCTTCCCCTTAGAAGCTTTACATTGAAAGATAATCTCGTTCTTTTGAAAGTGTATGAATTTCATGAAATGCTTTTGTGAGAAACACAGATGTGGTTCTGTGAAAAGAAGATTCGTAGTTTAGGTTGTATCAAAGTATTGTTAGAAATGAGAACAGAGTTCCTCTTCTGTTTTGAAGCTTTACTTTGAGAGATATTCACATTCATCTGAAAGTGTATGAATTTCATGAAATGCTTTTGTAAGAAACGTAGACGTGATTGTGTTAAAAGAAGATTCGTTGTGTTTGATGTTTCACAGTATTGTTAGACTTGAGAACAGTGTTCCTCTTCCCCTTAGAAGCTTTACTTTAAAAGATAATCTCGTTCTTTTGAAAGTGTATGAATTTCATGAAATGCTTTTGTGAGAAACACAGACGTGTTTCTGTGAAAAGAAGATTCGTTGTTTGGGATGTATCAAAGTATTGTTAGAAATGAGAATATTGTTCCTCTTCCCCTTAGAAGCTTTACTTTGAAAGATACTCTCGTGCTTTTGAAAATGTATGAAATTCATGAAATGCTTTTTTGAGGAACGCACATGCGTTTCTCCGAAAACAGAAGATGTTGTTTGTAATATGTCAAAGTAGAGTTATTTGTGTAAAGTGTTCCTGATCTCTGTAGAAGCTTAACTTTGAAAGATAATCACGTTCGTTTGATAGTGTATGTATTTCATGAAATGCTTTTGAGAGAAACACAGACGTGTATCTGTGAAAAGAAGATTCGTCTTTTGGGATGTATCAAAGTATTGTTAGAATTGAGAACAGTGTTCTTCTTCCCCTTAGAAGCTTTGCTTTGAAAGATAATCTCGTTCTTTTGAAAGAGTATGAATTTCATGAAATGCTTTTGAGAAACACAGACGTGTTTCTGTGAAAAGAAGATTCGTTGTTTGGGATGTATCAATGTATTGTTAGAATTGAGAACAGTGTTCCTCTTCCCCTTAGAAGCTTTTCTTTGAAAGATAAACACGTTTGTTTGAAAGTGTATGAATTTGTTAAAATGCTTTTGTGAGGAACGCACATGCGTTTCTCCGAAAACAGAAGATGTTGCTTGTAATATGTCAAAGTAGAGTTATTTGTGTGAAGTGTTCCTGACCTCTGTAGAAGCTTAACTTTGAAAGATAATCACGTTCGTTTGAATTTTATGAAATGCTTTTGTGAGAAACACAGGCGTGTATCTGTGAAAAGAAGATTCGTTCTTTTGGATGTATCAAACTATTTTTAGAATTGAGAACAGTGTTCCTCTTCCCCTTAGAAGCTTTACTTTGAAAGATAAACTCGTTCGTTTGAAAGTGTATGAATTTGTTGAAATGCTTTTGTGAGGAACGCACATGCGTTTCTCCGAAAATAGAAGATGTTGTTTGTAATATTTCAAAGTTGAGTTATTTGTGTAAAGTGTTCCTGATCTCTGTAGAAGCTTAACTTTGAAAGATAATCACGTCGTTTGAAAGTGTATGAATTTCATGAAATGCTTTTGAGAGAATCACAGACGTGTATCTGTGAAAAGTAGATTCGTTCTTTTGGATGTATCAAAGTATTGTTCGAATTGAGAACAGTGTTCCTCTTCCCCTTAGAAAATTTACTTTGAAAGATATTCACATTCATCTGAAAGTGTATGAATTTCAGGAAATGGTTTTTTGAGAATCTCGCATGTGTTTTTCTGGAAAGAAGATTCATTGTTTGGGATATATCAAAGTATTTTTAGAATTGTGAACAGTGTTCCTCTTCCGTATAGAAGCTTTATTTTGAAACATATTCACTTTCTTCTGAAAGTGTATGAATTTCATGAAATGCTTTTGAAAGAAACGTAGACGTGATTGTGTGACAAGAAGTCTCGTTGTGTGGGATGTATCTCAGTATTTTTAGAACTGAGAACAGTGTTCCACTTACGTTTTGAAGCTTTCATTTGAACGATAATCACGTTCATTTGAAAGTGTATAAATTTCATGAAATGCTTTTCTGTGAAACACATACGTGTTTCTGTGTAAAGAAGATTCAT
>JAQJZF010000025.1:3200000-3202500 GCA_028537955.1 Microtus californicus | reverse complement strand
AGGGTTAGGATTAGGGTTAGGGTCTGGGTTAGGGTTAGGGTTAGTGTTAGGTAAGGGTTAGGGTTAGGGTTAGGGTTAGGGTTAGGGTAAGGGTTAGGGTTAGGGTTAGGGTTAGGGTTTGGGTTTGGGTTAGGGTTAGGGTTAGGGTTAGGGTAGGGTTAGGGTTAGGGTTAGGGTTAGGGTTAGTGTTTAGGGTTAGGGTAGTGTTTAGGGTTAGAGTTAGGGTTAGGGTTAGGTTTAGGGTTAGGGTTAGGTTTTGGGTTAGGGTTTGGGTTAGGGTTTAGGTTTAGGGTTAGGGTTAGTGTTATGGTTAAAAAAAAGAATTTAGAACAGTGTTCCTCTTCCCCTTAGAAGCTTTACTTTGAAAGATAATCTTGTTCTTTTGAAAGTGTATGAATTTCATGAAATGCTTTTGTGAGAAACACAGACGTATTTCTGTGAAAAGAAGATTCGTTGTTTGGGATGTGTCAAAGTATGGTTAGAATTGAGAACAGTGTTCCTCTTCCTTTTAGAAGCTTCTCTTTGAAAGATATTCACATTCATCTGAAAATGTATGAATTTCATGAAATGCTTTTGTGAGAATCTCCCATGTGTTTCTCTGAAAAGAAGATTCATTGCTTGGGATATATCAAAGTATTGTTAGAATTGAGAACAGTGTTCCTCTTCTGTTTTGAAGCTTTACTTTGAAGATATTCACATTCATCTGAAAGTGTATGAATTTCATGAAATGCTTTTGTAAGAAACGTAGACGTGATTGTGAGAAAAGAAGATTCGTTGTGTGGGATGTTTCACAGTATTGTTCGAATTGAGAACAGTATTCCTCTTCCCCTTAGAAGCTTTATTTTAAAAATATTCACATTCATCTGAAATTGTATGAATTTCATGAAATGCTTTTGAGAGAAACACAGACGTGTATCTGTGAAAAGTAGATTCGTTCTTTTGGATGTATCAAAGTATTGTTAGAATTGAGAACAGTGTTCCTCTTACGTTTTGAAGCTTTATTTGAAAGATAATCACGTTCATTTGAAAGTATATGAATTTCATGAAATGCTTTTGTGAGAAACACAGACGTGTTTCTGTGAAAAGAATATTCGATGTTTGGGATGTATCAAAGTATTGTTAGAATTGAGAACAGTGTTCCTCTTCCCCTTAGAAGCTTTACATTGAAAGATAATCTCGTTCTTTTGAAAGTGTATGAATTTCATGAAATGCTTTTGTGAGAAACACAGATGTGTTTCTGTGAAAAGAAGATTCATAGTTTAGGTTGTATCAAAGTATTGTTAGAAATGAGAACAGAGTTCCTCTTCTGTTTAGAAGCTTTACTTTGAGAGATATTCACATTCATCTGAAAGTGTATGAATTTCATGAAATGCTTTTGTAAGAAACGTAGACGTGTTTCTGTGAAAAGAAGATTCGTAGTTTGGGATGTATCAAAGTATTGTTAGAATTTAGAACAGTGGTTAGGGTTAGGTTTAGGGTCAGGGTTAGGGTTAGGGTTAGGGTTAGGGTTTAGGGTTAGTGTTAGGGTTAGGGGTAGGGTTAGGGTCATGGTTAGGATTATGGTTAGGTTTAGTGTTACGATTAGGGTTAGTGTTAGGGTTTAGGGTTCAGAATTAGAGTTAGGGTTAGGGTTAGGGTTAGGATTAAAAAAAATAATTTACAACAGTGTTCCTCTTCCCCTCAGACGCTTTACTTTGAAAGATAGTCTCGTTCTTTTGAAAGTGTATGAATTTAATGAAATGCTTTTGTGAGAAACACAGACGTGTTTTGGTGAAAAGATTCGTTTTTTGGGATGTATCAAAGTATTGTTAGAATTGAGAACAGTGTTCCTCTTCCCCTTAGAAGCTTTACTTTGAAAGATATTCACATTCATCTGAAAGTGTATGAATTTCATGAAATGCTTTTGTGAGAAACACAGACGTATTTCTGTGAAAAGAAGATTCGTTGTTTGGGATGTGTCAAAGTATGGTTAGAATTGAGAACAGTGTTCCTCTTCCTTTTAGAAGCTTCTCTTTGAAAGATATTCACATTCATCTGAAAATGTATGAATTTCATGAAATGCTTTTGTGAGAATCTCCCATGTGTTTCTCTGAAAAGAAGATTCATTGCTTGGGATATATCAAAGTATTGTTAGAATTGAGAACAGTGTTCCTCTTCTGTTTTGAAGCTTTACTTTGAAGATATTCACATTCATCTGAAAGTGTATGAATTTCATGAAATGCTTTTGTAAGAAACGTAGACGTGATTGTGAGAAAAGAAGATTCGTTGTGTGGGATGTTTCACAGTATTGTTCGAATTGAGAACAGTGTTCCTCTTCCCCTTAGAAGCTTTATTTTAAAAATATTCACATTCATCTGAAAGTGTATGAATTTCATGAAATGCTTTTGAGAGAAACACAGACGTGTATCTGTGAAAAGTAGATTCGTTCTTTTGGATGTATCAAAGTATTGTGAGAATTGAGAACAGTGTTCCTCTTCCTCTTTGAAGCTCTACTTTGAAA
>JAQJZF010000025.1:3185000-3187500 GCA_028537955.1 Microtus californicus | reverse complement strand
AAAGAGAATTCGTTGTTTGGGATGTATCAAAGTATCGTTAGAATTGAGAATAGTGTTCCTCTTCCCCTTAGAAGCTTTACTTTTAAAGATAATCTCGTTCTTTTGAAAGTGTATGAATTTCATGAAATGCTTTTGTGAGAAACACAGACGTGTTTCTGTGAAAAGAAGAATAGTTGTTTGGGATGTATCAAAGTATGGTTAGAATTGAGAACAGTGTTCCTCTTCCGTTTAGAAGCTTTACTTTGAAGATATTCACATTCATCTGAAAGTGTATGAATTTCATGAAATGCTTTTGTGAGAATCTCCCATGTGTTTCTCTGAAAAGAAGATTCATTGCTTGGGATATATCAAAGTATTGTTAGAATTAAGACCAGTGTTCCTCTTCTGTTTAGAAGCTTTACTTTGAGAGATATTCACGTTCATCTGAAAGTGTATGAATTTCAAAGAAATGCTTTTGTAAGAAACATAGACGTGATTGTGAGAAAAGAAGATTCGTTGTGTGGGATGTTTCACAGTATTGTTAGAATTGAGAACAGTGTTCCTCTTCCCCTTAGAAGCTTTACTTTGTAAGATAATCTCGTTCTTTTGAGAGTGTATGAAGTTCATGAAATGCTTTTGTGAGAAACACAGACGTGTTTCTGTAAAAAGAAGAATCGTTGTTTGGGATGTATCAAAGTATGGTTAGAATTGAGAACAGTGTTCCTCTACCGTTTAGAAGCTTTACTTTGAAAGATATTCACATTCATCTGAAAATGTATGAATTTCATGAAATGCTTTTGTGAGAATCTCCCATGTGTTTTTCTGAAAAGAAGTTTCATAGTTTGGGATATATCAAAGTATTGTTAGAATTGAGAACAATGTTCCTCTTCTCTTTAGAAGCTTTACTTTGAGAGATATTCACATTCTTCTGAAAGTGTATGAATTTCATGAAATGCTTTTGTGAGAAAAATAGAAGTGTTTTGGTGAAAAGAAAATTCTTTGTTTGGGATGTATCAAAGTATTGTTAGAAATGAGAATATTGTTCCTCTTCCCCTTAGAAGCTTTAATTTGAAAGATAGTCTCTTTCTTTTGAAAGTGTATGAAATTTATGAAATGCTTTTGTGAGGAACGCACATGCGTTTCTCTGAAAACAGAAGATGTTGTTTGTAATATGTCAAAGTAGAGTTATTTGTGTAAAGTGTTCCTGATCTCTGTAGAAGCTTAACTTTGAAAGATAATCACGTTCGTTTGAAAGTGTATGAATTTCATGAAATGCTTTTGAGAGAAACACAGACGTGTATCTGTTAAAAGAAGATTCGTTGTTTGGGATGTATCAAAGTATTCTTTGAATTGAGAACAGTGTTCTTCTTCCCCTTAGAAGCTTTGCTTTGAAAGATAATCTCGTTCTTTTGAAAGAGTATGAATTTCATGAAATGCTTTTGAGAGACAGAGACGTGTTTCTGTGAAAAGAAAATTCGTTGTTTGGGATGTATCAAATATTGTTAGAATTGAGAACAGTGTTCCTCTTCCCCTTAGAAGCTTTAATTTGAAAGATAAACACGTTTGTTTGAAAGTGTATGAATTTGTTAAAATGCTTTTGTGAGGAACGTACATGCGTTTCTCTGAAAACAGAAGATGTTGCTTGTAATATATCAAAGTAGAGTTATTTGTGTGAAGTGTTCCTGACCTCTGTAGAAGCTTAACTTTGAAAGATAATCACGTTCGTTTGAATTTTATGAAATGCTTTTGTTAGAAACACAGGCGTGTATCTGTGAAAAAAAGATTCGTTCTTTTGGATGTATCAAACTATTGTTAGAATTGAGAACAGTGTTCCTCTTCCCCTTAGAAGCTTTACTTTGAAAGATATTCACATTCTTCTGAAAGTGTATGAATTTCATGACATGCTTTTGTAAGAACGTAGACGTGATTGTGTGAAAAGAAGATTCGTTGTGTGGGATGTTTCACAGTATTGTTAGAATTGAGAACACTGTTCCTCTTACGTTTTGAAGCTTTACTTTGAAATATAATCATGTTCATTTGAAAGTGTATGAATTTCATGAAATGCTTTTGTGAGAAACACAGACGTGTTTCGGTGAATAGAATTCGTTGTTTGGGATGTATCAAAGTATTGTTAGAATTGAGAACAGTGTTCTTCTTCCCCTTAGAAGCTTTGCTTTGAAAGATAATCTCGTTCTTTTGAAGGAGTATGAATTTCATGAAATGCTGTTGAGAAACACTGACGTGTTTCTGTGAAAAGAAGATTCGTTTTTGGGATGTTTCAAATTATTGTTAGAATTTAGAACAGTGTTCCTCTTCCCCTTAGAAGCTTTACTTTGAAAGATAAACACGTTCGTTAGAAAGTGTATGAATTTGTTGAAATGCTTTTGTGAGGAACGCACATGCGTTTCTCCGAAAACAGATGTTGTTTGTAATATGTCAAAGTAGATTTATTTGTGTAAAGTGTTCCTGATCTCTGTAGAAGCTTTACTTTGAAAGATAAACACGTTCGTTTGTAAGTGTA
>JAQJZF010000025.1:3170000-3172500 GCA_028537955.1 Microtus californicus | reverse complement strand
TCAAAGTATTGTTAGAATTGAGAACAATGTTCCTCTTCTCTTTAGAAGCTTTACTTTGAGAGATATTCACATTCTTCTGAAAGTGTATGAATTTCATGAAATGCTTTTGTGAGAAAAATAGAAGTGTTTTGGTGAAAAGAAAATTCTTTGTTTGGGATGTATCAAAGTATTGTTAGAAATGAGAATATTGTTCCTCTTCCCCTTAGAAGCTTTAATTTGAAAGATAGTCTCTTTCTTTTGAAAGTGTATGAAATTTATGAAATGCTTTTGTGAGGAACGCACATGCGTTTCTCTGAAAACAGAAGATGTTGTTTGTAATATGTCAAAGTAGAGTTATTTGTGTAAAGTGTTCCTGATCTCTGTAGAAGCTTAACTTTGAAAGATAATCACGTTCGTTTGAAAGTGTATGAATTTCATGAAATGCTTTTGAGAGAAACACAGACGTGTATCTGTTAAAAGAAGATTCGTTGTTTGGGATGTATCAAAGTATTCTTAGAATTGAGAACAGTGTTCTTCTTCCCCTTAGAAGCTTTGCTTTGAAAGATAATCTCGTTCTTTTGAAAGAGTATGAATTTCATGAAATGCTTTTGAAAGACAGAGACGTGTTTCTGTGAAAAGAAAATTCGTTGTTTGGGATGTATCAAATATTGTTAGAATTGAGAACAGTGTTCCTCTTCCCCTTAGAAGCTTTAATTTGAAAGATAAACACGTTTGTTTGAAAGTGTATGAATTTGTTAAAATGCTTTTGTGAGGAACGTACATGCGTTTCTCCGAAAACAGAAGATGTTGCTTGTAATATATCAAAGTAGAGTTATTTGTGTGAAGTGTTCCTGACCTCTGTAGAAGCTTAACTTTGAAAGATAATCACGTTCGTTTGAATTTTTTGAAATGCTTTTGTTAGAAACACAGGCGTGTATCTGTGAAAAAAAGATTCGTTCTTTTGGATGTATCAAACTATTGTTAGAATTGAGAACAGTGTTCCTCTTCCCCTTAGAAGCTTTACTTTGAAAGATATTCACATTCTTCTGAAAGTGTATGAATTTCATGATATGCTTTTGTAAGAACGTAGACGTGATTGTGTGAAAAGAAGATTCGTTGTGTGGGATGTTTCACAGTATTGTTAGAATTGAGAACACTGTTCCTCTTACGTTTTGAAGCTTTACTTTGAAATATAATCATGTTCATTTGAAAGTGTATGAATTTCATGAAATGCTTTTGTGAGAAACACAGACGTGTTTCGGTGAATAGAATTCGTTGTTTGGGATGTATCAAAGTATTGTTAGAATTGAGAACAGTGTTCTTCTTCCCCTTAGAAGCTTTGCTTTGAAAGATAATCTCGTTCTTTTGAAGGAGTATGAATTTCATGAAATGCTGTTGAGAAACACAGACGTGTTTCTGTGAAAAGAAGATTCGTTTTTGGGATGTTTCAAATTATTGTTAGAATTTAGAACAGTGTTCCTCTTCCCCTTAGAAGCTTTACTTTGAAAGATAAACACGTTCGTTAGAAAGTGTATGAATTTGTTGAAATGCTTTTGTGAGGAACGCACATGCGTTTCTCCGAAAACAGATGTTGTTTGTAATATGTCAAAGTAGATTTATTTGTGTAAAGTGTTCCTGATCTCTGTAGAAGCTTTACTTTGAAAGATAAACACGTTCGTTTGTAAGTGTATGAATTTCATGAAATGCTTTTGAGAGAAACACAGACGTGTATCTGTGAAAAGTAGATTCGTTCTTTTGAATGTATCAAAGTATTGTTAGAATTGAGAACAGTGTTCCTCTTCCCCTTAGCAGCTTTACTTTGAAAGATAATCACATTCTTCTGAAAGTGTATGAATTTCATGAAATGCTTTTGTAAGAAACGTAGACGTGATTGTGTGAAAAGAAGATTCGTTGTGTGGGATTTTTCACAGTATTTTTAGAATTGAGAACAGTGTTCCTCTTACGTTTTGAAGCTTTTCTTTGAAAGATAATCACGATCATTTGAAAGTGTATGAATTTCATGAAATGCTTTTGTGAGAAACACAGACGTGTTTCGGTGAATAGAAGATTCGTTGTTTGGGATGTATCACAGTATTGTTAGAATTGAGAACAGTGTTCTTCTTCCCCTTAGAAGCTTTACTTTGAAAGATAATCTCGTTCTTTTGAAAGTGTATGAATTTCATGAAATTCTTTTGTGAGAAACACAGAAGTGTTTTGGTGAAAAGAAGATTCGTAGTTTGGGTTGTATCAAAGTATTGTTAGAATTGAGAACATTGTTCCTCTTATGTTTAGAAGCTTTACTTTGAGAGATATTCACATTCATCTGAAAGTGTATGAATTTCATGAAATTCTTTTGTAAGAATCGTAGACGTGTCTCTGTGAAAAGAAGATTCGTTGTTTTGGATGTATCAAAGTATTGTTAGAATTTAGAACAGTGGTTAGGGTTAGGTTTAGGGTCAGGGTTATGCTTAGGGTTAGGGTTAGGTTTTAGGGTTAGTGTTAGGGTTAGGGTTAGGGTTAG
>JAQJZF010000025.1:3157500-3162500 GCA_028537955.1 Microtus californicus | reverse complement strand
TTAGGGTTAGGGTCTGGGTTAGGGTTATTGTTAGGGTTCGGGTAAGGTTTAGGTTTATGGTTATGGTTATGGTTAGGGTTAGGGTTAGGGTTATGGTTGGGGTTAGGTTTAGTGTTAGTGTTAGGTTAAGGGTTAGGGTTAGGGTTAGGGTTAGGGTTAGGGTTAGGGTTAGGGTAAGGGTTAAGGTTTGATTTAGGGTTAGGGTTAGGGTTAGGGTTAGGGTTTGGGTTTGGGTTAGGGTTAGGTTTAGGGTTAGGGTTACGATTAGGGTTAGTGTTAGGGTTAGGGTTTAGGGTTAGGGTTAGGGTTAGTGTTATGGTTAAAAAAAAGAATTTAGAACAGTGTTCCTCTTCCCCTTAGAAGCTTTACTTTGAAAGATAATCTTGTTCTTTTGAAAGTGTATGAATTTCATGAAATGCTTTTGTGAGAAACACAGACGTATTTCTGTGAAAAGAAGATTCGTTGTTTGGGATGTGTCAAAGTATGGTTAGAATTGAGAACAGTGTTCCTCTTCCTTTTAGAAGCTTTTCTTTGAAAGATATTCACATTCATCTGAAAGTGTATGAATTTCATGAAATGCTTTTGTGATAATCTCCCATGTGTTTCTCTGAAAAGAAGATTCGTTGCTTGGGATATATCAAAATATTGTTAGAATTGAGAACAGTGATCCTCTTCTGTTTAGAAGCTTTACTTTGAGAGATATTCACATTCATCTGAAAGTGTATGAATTTCATGAAATGCTTTTGTAAGAAACGTAGACATGATTGTGAGAAAAGAAGATTCGTTGTGTGGGATGTTTCACAGTATTGTTAGAATTGGGAACAGTGTTCCTCTTACGTTTTGAAGCTTTACTTTGAAAGATAATCACGTTCATTTGAAAGTGTATGAATTTCATGAAATACTTTTGTGAGAAACAGAGACATGTTTCTGAGAAAAGAGGATTCGTTTTTTGGGATGTATCAAAGTATCGTTAGAATTGAGAATAGTGTTCCTCTTTCCCTTAGAAGCTTTACTTTGAAAGATATTCACATTCATCTGAAAGTGTATGAATTTCATGAAATGCTTTTGTAAGAAACGTAGACGTGATTGTGTGAAAAGAAGATTCGTTGTGTGTGATGTTTCACAGTATTGTTAGAATTGAGAACAGTGTTCCTCTTACCCTTAGAAGCTTTACTTTGAAAGATAATCTCGTTCTTTTGAAAGTGTATGAATTTCATGGAATTCTTTTGTGAGAAAAATAGAAGTGTTTTGGTGAAAAGAAGATTCTTTGTTTGGGATGTATCAAAGTATTGTTAGAAATGAGAATATTGTTCCTCTTCCCCTTAGAAGCTTTACTTTGAAAGATTGTCTCGTTCTTTTGAAAGTGTATGAAATTCATGAAATGCTTTTGTGAGGAACGCACATGCGTTTCTCTGAAAACAGAAGATGTTGTTTGTAATATGTCAAAGTAGAGTTATTTGTGTAAGGTGTTCCTGATCTCTGTAGAAGCTTTACTTTGAAAGATATTCACATTCATCTGAAAGTGTATGAATTTCTGGAAATGCTTTTGTAAGAAACGTAGACGTTATTGTGTGAAAAGAAGATTCGTTGTGTGTGATGTTTCACAGTATTGTTACAATTGAGAACAGTGTTCCTCTTCCCCTTAGAAGCTTTACTTTGAAAGATAATCTCGTTCTTTTGAAAGTGTATAAATTTCATGAAATTCTTTTGTGAGAAACATAGAAGTGTTTTGGTGAAAAGAAGATTCTTTTTTGGGGATGTATCAAAGTATTGTTAGAATTGAGAACAGTGTTCCTGTTCCACTTAGAAGCTTTACTTTGAAAGATAATCTCGTTCTTTTGAGAGTGTATGAATTTCATGAAATGCTTTTGTGAGAAACACAGACATGTTTCTGTGAAAAGAAGAATCGTTGTTTGGGATGTATCAAAGTATGGTTAGAATTTAGAACAGTGTTCCTCTTCCTTTTAGAAGCTTTTCTTTGAAAGATATTCACATTCATCTGAAAGTGTATGAATTTCATGAAATGCTTTTGTGATAATCTCCCATGTGTTTCTCTGAAAAGAAGATTCGTTGCTTGGGATATATCAAAATATTGTTAGAATTGAGAACAGTGATCCTCTTCTGTTTAGAAGCTTTACTTTGAGAGATATTCACATTCATCTGAAAGTGTATGAATTTCATGAAATGCTTTTGTAAGAAACGTAGACATGATTGTGAGAAAAGAAGATTCGTTGTGTGGGATGTTTCACAGTATTGTTAGAATTGGGAACAGTGTTCCTCTTACGTTTTGAAGCTTTACTTTGAAAGATAATCACGTTATTTTGAAAGTGTATGAATTTCATGAAATACTTTTGTGAGAAACAGAGACATGTTTCTGAGAAAAGAGGATTCGTTGTTTGGGATGTATCAAAGTATCGTTAGAATTGAGAATAGTGTTCCTCTTTCCCTTAGAAGCTTTACTTTGAAAGATATTCACATTCATCTGAAAGTGTATGAATTTCATGAAATGCTTTTGTAAGGAACGTAGACGTGATTGTGTGAAAAGAAGATTCGTTGTGTGTGATGTTTCACAGTATTGTTAGAATTGAGAACAGTGTTCCTCTTACCCTTAGAAGCTTTACTTTGAAAGATAATCTCGTTCTTTTGAAAGTGTATGAATTTCATGGAATTCTTTTGTGAGAAAAATAGAAGGGTTTTGGTGAAAAGAAGATTCTTTGTTTGGGATGTATCAAAGTATTGTTAGAAATGAGAATATTGTTCCTCTTCCCCTTAGAAGCTTTACTTTGAAAGATTGTCTCATTCTTTTGAAAGTGTATGAAATTCATGAAATGCTTTTGTGAGGAACGCACATGCGTTTCTCTGAAAACAGAAGATGTTGTTTGTAATATGTCAAAGTAGAGTTATTTGTGTAAGGTGTTCCTGATCTCTGTAGAAGCTTTACTTTGAAAGATATTCACATTCATCTGAAAGTGTATGAATTTCTGGAAATGCTTTTGTAAGAAACGTAGACGTTATTGTGTGAAAAGAAGATTCGTTGTGTGTGATGTTTCACAGTATTGTTACAATTGAGAACAGTGTTCCTCTTCCCCTTAGAAGCTTTACTTTGAAAGATAATCTCGTTCTTTTGAAAGTGTATAAATTTCATGAAATTCTTTTGTGAGAAACATAGAAGTGTTTTGGTGAAAAGAAGATTCTTTTTTGGGGATGTATCAAAGTATTGTTAGAATTGAGAACAGTGTTCCTGTTCCACTTAGAAGCTTTACTTTGAAAGATAATCTCGTTCTTTTGAGAGTGTATGAATTTCATGAAATGCTTTTGTGAGAAACACAGACATGTTTCTGTGAAAAGAAGAATCGTTGTTTGGGATGTATCAAAGTATGGTTAGAATTTAGAACAGTGTTCCTCTTCCGTTTAGAAGCTGTACTTTGAAAGATATTCACATTCATCTGAAAGTGTATGAATTTCATGAAATGCTTTTGTGAGAATCTCCCATGTGTTTTTCTGAAAAGAAGATTCATAGTTTGGGATATATCAAAGTATTGTTAGAATTGAGAACAATGTTCCTCTTCTGTTTAGAAGCTTTACTTTGAGAGATATTCACATTCATCTGAAAGTGTATGAATTTCATGAAATGCTTTTGTAAGAAACGTAGACGTGATTGTGTGAAAAGAAGTTTCGTTGTGTGTGATGTTTCACAGTATTGTTAGAATTGAGAACAGTGTTCCTCTTACCCTTAGAAGCTTTACTTTGAAAGATAATCTCGTTCTTTTGAAAGTGTATGAAATTCATGAAATGCTTTTGTGAGGAACGCACATGCGTTTCTCCGAAAACAGAAGATGTTGTTTGTAATATGTCAAAGTAGAGTTATTTGTGTAAAGTGTTCCTGATCTCTGTAGAAGCTTAACTTTGAAAGATAATCACGTTCATTTGAAAGTGTATGAATTTCATGAAATGCTTTTGTGAGAAACACAGACGTGTTTCGGTGAATAGAAGATTCGTTGTTTGGGATGTATCAAAGTATTGTTAGAATTGACAACAGTGTTCCTCTTCCCCTTAGAAGCTTTACTTTGAAAGATAATCTCGTTCTTTTGAAAGTGTATGAATTTCATGAAATTCTTTTGTGAGAAACACAGAAGTGTTTTGGTGAAAAGAAGATTCGTAGTTTGGGTTGTATCAAAGTATTGTTAGAATTGAGAACAGTGTTCCTCTTCCCCTAAGAAGCTTTACTTTGAAAGATAATCTCGTTCTTATAAAGTGTATGAATTTCATGAAATTCTTTTGTGAGAAACACAGAAGTGTTTTGGTGAAAAGAAGATTCGTAGTTTGGGTTGTATCAAAGTATTGTTAGAATTGAGAACAGTGTTCCTCTTCTGTTTAGAAGCTTTACTTTGAGAGATATTCACATTCATCTGAAAGTGTATGAATTTCATGAAATGCTTTTGTAAGAAACGTAGACGTGTTTCTGTGAAAAGAAGATTCGTTGTTTTGGATGTATCAAAGTATTGTTAGAATTTAGAACAGTGGTTAGGGTTAGGTTTAGGGTCAGGGTTATGGTTAGGATTAGGGTTAGGGTTTAGGGTTAGTGTTAGGGTTATGTTTAGGGTTCCGGTTAGGGTTAGCGTTAGGATTAAAAAAAAAGGAATTTACAACAGTGTTCCTCTTCCCCTTAGAAGCTTTACTTTGAAAGATAGTCTCGTTCTTTTGAAAGTGTACGAATTTAATGAAATGCTTTTGTGAGAAACACAGACGTGTTTTGGTGAAAAGAAGATTCGTTGTTTGGGATGTATCAAAGTATTGTTAGAATTGAGAACAGTGTTCCTCTTCCCCTTAGAAGCTCTAGTTTGAAAGATATTCACATTCATCTGAAAGTGTATGAATTTCATGAAATGCTTTTCTAAGAAACGTAGATGTGTTTCTGTGAAAAGAAGAATAGTTGTTTGGGATGTATCAAAGTATGGTTAGAATTGAGAACAGTGTTCCTCTTCCGTTTAGAAGCTTTA
>JAQJZF010000025.1:3137500-3140000 GCA_028537955.1 Microtus californicus | reverse complement strand
GGGTTAGGTTTAGGGTTACGATTAGGGTTAGGGTTAGGGTTATGGTTTATGGTTTAGAATTAGGGTTAGGATTAGGGGTAGTGTTAGGAATAAAAAAAAAAGAATTTAGAACACTGTTCCTCTTCCTTTTAGAAGCTTTTCTTTGAAAGATATTCACATTCATCTGAAAGTGTATGAATTTCATGAAATGCTTTTGTGAGAATCTACCATGTGTTTCTCTGAAAAGAAGATTCATTGCTTGGGATATATCACAGTATTGTTAGAATTGAGAACAGTGTTCCTCTTCTGTTTAGAAGCTTTACTTTAAGAGATATTCACATTCATCTGAAAGTGTATGAATTTCATGAAATGCTTTTGTATGAAACGTAGACGTGATTGTGTGAAAAGAAGATTCGTTGTGTGTGATGTTTCACAGTATTGTTAGAATTGAGAACAGTGGTTAGGGTTAGGATTAGGGTTAGTATCTGAGTTAGGGTTAGGGTTAGGGTTAGGGTTAGGGTTTGGGTTAAGTTTAGGGTTAGGGTTAGGGTTAGGTTTAGGGTTTGGGTTAGGGTTCGGGTTAGGGTTAGCGTTAGGGTTTAGGTTTAGGGTTAGGGTAGGGTTAGGGTTAGGGTTAGGGTTAGGGTTAGGGTTAGAGTTAGACTTAGGGATAGGGTTAGGGTTAGGTTTGTTAGGGGGGTTAGGGTTAGGGTTAGGGTTAGGGTAAAGGTTAGGGTTAGGGTTAGGGTTAGGGTTAGGGTTAGGGTTAGGTTTAGGGTTAGGGTTAGGGTTATGGTTTATGGTTTAGGGTTAGGGTTAGGATTAGGGGTAGTGTTAGGGTAAAAAAGAAAGAATTTAGAACAGTGTTCCTCTTCCCCTTAGAAGCTTTACTTTGAAAGGTATTCACATTCATCTGAAAGTGTATGAATTTCATGAAATGCTTTTGTAAGAAACGTAGACGTGTTTCTGTGAAAAGAAGATTTGTTGTTTGGGATGTATCAAAGTATTGTTAGAATTTAAAACAGTGGTTAGGGTTAGGATTAGGGTTAGGGTCTGGGTTAGGGTTAGTGTTAGGGATAGGGTAAGGTTTAGAGTTATGGTTATGGTTAGGGTTAGGGTTAGGGTTAGGGTTAGGGTTAGGGTTAGGTTTAGGGTTAGGGTTAGGGTTAGGGTTAGTGTGAGGTTAGGATTAGGGTTTGTGTTAGGGTTAGGGTTAGGGTTTGGGTTAGGGTTAGGGTTAGGGTAGGGTTAGGGTTAGAGTTAGGGTTAGGGTTAGTGTTAGGGTAGGGTTAGGGTTAGGGTTAGGGTTAGGGTTAGGGTGAGGGTTAGTGTTACGGTTGTTAGGGGGGTTAGGATTAGGGTTAGGGTTAGGGTAAGTGTTACAGTTAGGGTTAGGGTTAGAGTTAGGGTTAGGGTTAGGTTTAGGGTTATGGTTAGGGTTAGGGTTTAGGATATAGGTTTAGGGTTAGGGTTTGGGTTAAAAAAAAAGAATTTAGAACAGTGTTCCTCTTCCCCTTAGAAGCTTTACTTTGAAAGATAATCTCGTTCTTTTGAAAGTGTATGAATTTCATGAAATTCTTTTGTGAAAAACAAAGAAGTGTTTTGGTGAAAAGAAGATTCTTTGTTTGGGATGTATCAAAGTATTGTTTGAATTGAGAACAGTGTTCCTCTTCCCCTTAGAAGCTTTACTTTGAAAGATAATCTCGTTCTTTTGAGAGTGTATGAATTTCATGAAATGCTTTTGTGAGAAACACAGACGTATTTCTGTGAAAAGAAGAATCGTTGTTTGGGATGTATCAAAGTATGGTTAGAATTGAGAACAGTGTTCCTCTTCCGTTTAGAAGCTTTACTTTGAAAGATATTCACATTCATCTGAAAGTGTATGAATTTCATGAAATGCTTTTGTGAGAATCTCCCATGTGTTTCTCTGAAAAGAAGATTCATAGTTTGGGATTTATCAAAGTATTGTTAGAATTGAGAACAGTGTTCCTCTTCTGTTTAGAAGCTTTACTTTGAGAGATATTCATA
The DNA here is from genome assembly GCA_028537955.1 of Microtus californicus. Taxonomy (NCBI): domain Eukaryota; kingdom Metazoa; phylum Chordata; class Mammalia; order Rodentia; family Cricetidae; genus Microtus; species Microtus californicus. Next base: position 3,137,993 of record JAQJZF010000025.1, on the reverse strand, counting down.
TTCATCTGCAAGTGTATGAATTTCATGAAATGCTTTTTTAAGAAACGTAGACGTGATTGTGTGAAAAGAAGATTCGTTGTGTGTGATGTTTCACAGTATTGTTAGAATTGAGAACAGTGGTTAGGGTTAAGATTAGAGTTAGGGTCTAGGTTAGGGTTAGGGTTAGGGTTAGGGTTTAGGGATGGGGTTAGAGTTCGGGTTAGGGTTACGATTAGGGTTAGGGTTAGGGTTATGGATTAGAGTTTAGGGTTAGGGTTAAGGTTAGGTGTTAGTGTTAGGTTTCGGGTAAGGTTTAGGTTTATGGTTATGGTTAGGGTTAGGGTTAGGGTTAGGGTTAGGGTCAGGTTTAGGGTTAGGGTTAGGGTTAGAGTTAGGGTTTAGGTTTAGGGTTAAGGTAGGGTTAGGGTTAGGGTTAGGGTTAGGTATAGTTTTAGGGTTAGGGTTAGGGTTGTTAGGGGGGTTTTGGTTAGGGTTAGGGTTAGGGTAAAGGTTA
>JAQJZF010000025.1:3102500-3105000 GCA_028537955.1 Microtus californicus | reverse complement strand
TCATGAAATGCTTTTGTGAGAAACACAGATGTGTTTCTGTGAAAAGAAGATTCGTAGTTTGGGTTGTATCAAAGTATTTTTAGAAATGAGAACAGTGTTCCTCTTCTGCTTAGAAGCTTTACTTTGAGAGATATTCACATTCATCTGAAAGTGTATGACTTTCATGAAATGCTTTTGTAAGAAACGTAGAAGTGTTTCTGTGAAAAGAAGATTCGTTGTTTGGGATATATCAAATATTGTTAGAATTTAGAACAGTGGTTAGGGTTAGGATTAGGGTTAGGGTCTGTGTTAGGGTTAGTGTTAGGGTTAGGGTAAGGTTTAGGGTTATGGTTATGGTTATGGTTAGGGTTAGGGTTAGGGTTAGTGTTAGGGTAAGGGTTAGTTTTAGGGTTAGGGTTAGTGTTAGGGTTAGGGTAAGGGTTAGGGTTAGGGTTAGGGTTAGGGTAGGGTTAGGGTTAGGGTTAGGGTTAGCGTTAGGGTTAGGGTTTGTGTTTGGGTTAGGGTTAGGGTTAGGGTTAGGGTAGGGTTAGGGTTAGGGTTAGGGTTATTGTTAGGGTTAGGGTAATGGTTAGGGTTATGGTTAAGTTTAGGGTTGTTAGGGGGTTAGGGTTAGGGTTTGGGTTAGGGTTAGTGTTTAGGGTTAGGGTTAGGATTAGGATTAGGGTTAGGGTTAGGGTTAGGATTTGGGTTAGGGATAGGATTAGGGTTAGGGTTAGGGTTAGGGTTAGGGTTAGGGTTAAGGTTAGGGTTGTTAGGGTGGTTAGGGTTAGGGTTAGGGTTAGGGTTAGGGTTAGGGTTGTTAGGGGGGTTAGGGTTAGGGTTAGTGTTAGGTTTAGGGTTAGGGTTACGATAAGGGTTAGGGTTAGGGTTATGGTTTAGGGTTTAGGGTTAGGGTTAGGGTTAGTGTTATGGTTAAAAAAAGAATTTAGAACAGTGTTCCTCTTCCCCTTAGAAGCTTTACTTTTAAAGATAATCTCGTTCTTTTGAAAGTGTATGAATTTCCTGAAATGCTTTTGTGAGAATCTCCCATGTGTTTCTCTGAAAAGAAGATTCATTGCTTGGGATATATCAAAGTATTGTTAGAATTGAGAACAGTGTTCCTCTTCTGTTTAGAAGCTTTACTTTGAAAGATAATCACGTTCATTTGAAAGTGTATGAATTTCATGAAATTCTTTTGTAAGAAACGTAGACGTGATTGTGAGAAAAGAAGATTCGTTGTGTGGGATGTTTCACAGTATTGTTAGATTTGGGAACAGTGTTCCTCTTACGTTTTGAAGCTTTACTTTGAAAGATAATCACGTTCATTTGAAAGTGTATGAATTTCATGAAATGCTTTTGTGAGAAACACAGACGTGTTTCTGAGAAAAGAGGATTCTTTGTTTGGGATGTATCAAAGTATCGTTAGAATTGAGAATAGTGTACTTCCCCTTAGAAGCTTTACTTTGAAAGATATTCACATTCATCTGAAAGTGTATGAATTTCAGGAAATGCTTTTGAAAGAAACGTAGACGTGATTGTGTGAAAAGAAGATTCGTTGTGTGTGATGATTCACAGTATTGTTAGAATTGAGAACAGTGTTCCTCTTACCCTTAGAAGATTTACTTTGAAAGATAATCTCATTCTTTTGAAAGTGTATGAATTTCATGAAATTCTTTTGTGAGAAAAATAGAAGTGTTTTGGTGAAAAGAAGATTCTTTGTTTGGGATGTATCAAAGTATTGTTAGAAATGAGAATATTGTTCCTCTTCCCCTTAGAAGCTTTACTTTGAAAGATAGGCTCCTTCTTTTGAAAGTGTATGAAATTCATGAAATGCTTTTGTGAGAAACACAGACGTGTTTCGGTGAAAAGAAGATTCGTTTTTTGGGATGTATCAAAGTATTGTTAGAATTGAGAACAGTGTTCCTCTTCCCCTTAGAAGCTTTACTTTGAAAGATAAACACGTTTGTTTGAAAGTGTATGAATTTGTTAAAATGCTTTTGTGAGGAACACACATGCGTTTCTCCGAAAACAGAAGATGTTTCTTGTAATATGTCAAAGTAGAGTTATTTGTGTAAAGTGTTCCTGACCTCTGTAGAAGCTTAACTTTGAAAGATAATCACGTTCGTTTTAATTTTATGAAATGCTTTTGTGAGAAACACAGGCGTGTATCTGTGAAAAGAAGATTCGTTCTTTTCTATGTATCAAAGTATTGTTAGAATTGAGAACAGTGTTCCTCTTCCCCTTAGAAGCTGTACTTTGAAAGATATTCACATTCTTCTGAAAGTGTATGAATTTCATGAAATGCTTTTGTAAGAATGTAGACGTGATTGTGTGAAAAGAAGATTCGTTGTGTGGGATGTTTCACAGTATTGTTAGAATTGAGAACACTGTTCCCCTTACGTTTTGAAGATTTACTTTGAAAGATAATCACGTTCATTTGAAAGTGTATGAATTTCATGAAATGCTTTTGTAAGAAACGTAGACGTGATTGTGTGAAAAGAAGATTCGTTGTGTGTGATGT
>JAQJZF010000025.1:3077500-3080000 GCA_028537955.1 Microtus californicus | reverse complement strand
AGAACAGTGTTCCTCTTCCCCTTAGAAGCTTTACTTTGAAAGATATTCACATTCATCTGAAAGTGTATGAATTTCATGAAATGCTTTTGTAAGAAACGTAGACATGTTTCTGTGAAAAGAAGATTTGTTCTTTGGGATGTATCAAAGTATTGTTAGAATTTAGAACAGTGGTTAGGGTTAGGATTAGGGTCAGGGTCTGGGTTAGGGTTAGTGTTAGGGTTAGGGTAAGGTTTAGGGTTATGGTTATGGTTATGGTTAGGGTTAGGGTTAGGGTTAGTGTTAGGGTTAGTGTAAGTGTTAGGGTTAGGGTAAGGGTTAGGGTTTGGGTTTGGGTTAGAGTTAGGGTTAGGGTTAGGGTTAGGATGAGGGTTAAGGTTAGGGTTAGGGTTAGTGTTAGTGTTAGGTTTATGGTTAGGGTTAGGGTTTAGGGTTAGGGTTAGGGTTTAGGGTTAGGGTTAGGGTTAGGGTTAGTGTTAGGGTTAGGGTTTGGGTTAGAGTTAGGGTTAGGGTTAGGGTTAGGGTTTGGGTTAAGGTTAGGTTTAGGCTTAGGGTTAGGGTTTGGGTTAGGGTTAGGGTTAGGGTTAGGGTTAGCGTTAGGGTTTAGGTTTAGGGTTAGGGTAGGGTTAGGGTTAGGGTTAGGGTTAGGGTTGTTAGGGGGGTTAGGGTTACGGATAGGGTTAGGGTAAAGGTTAGGGTTAGGGATAGGGTTAGGGTTAGGGTTAGGTTTAGGGTTAGGGTTAGGGTTAGGGTTAGGGTTAGGGTTTAGGGTTTAGGGTAAGGGTTAGGCTTAGGGTTAAAAAAAAAGAATTTAGAACAGTGTTCCTCTTCCCCTTAGAAGCTTTACTTTGAAAGATAATCTCGTTCTTTTGAGAGTGTATGAATTTCATGAAATGCTTTTGTGAGAAACACAGACGTGTTTCTGTGAAAAGCAGAATCGTTGTTTGGGATGTATCAAAGTGTGGTTAGAATTGAGAACAGTGTTCCTCTTCCTTTTAAAAGCTTTACTTTGAAAGATATTCACATTCATCTGAAAAAGTATGAATTTCATGAAATGCTATTGTGAGAATCTCCCATGTGTTTCTCTGAAAAGAAGATTCATAGTTTGGGATATATCAAAGTATTGTTAGAATTGAGAACATTGTTCCTCTTCTGTTTATAAGCTTTACTTTGAGAGATATTCACATTCATCTGAAAGTGTATGAATTTCATGAAATGCTTTTGTAAGAAACGTAGACGTGATTGTGTGAAAAGAAGATTCGTTGTGTGGGATATATCAAAGTATGGTTAGAATTAAGAACAGTATTCCTCTTCCGTTTAGAAGCTTTACTTTGAAAGATAGGCTCGTTCTTTTGAAAGTGTATGAATTTAATGAAATGCTTTTGTGAGAAACACAGACGTGTTTTGGTGAAAAGAAGATTCGTTCTTTGGGATGTATCAAAGTATTGTTAGAATTGAGAACAGTGTTCCTCTTCCCCTTAGAATCTTTACTTTGAAAGATATTCACATTCATCTGAAAGTGTATGAATTTCATGAAATGCTTTTGTAAGAAACGTAGACGTTATTGTGAGAAAAGATGATTCGTTGTGTGGGATGTTTCACAGTATTGTTAGAATTGAGAACAGTGGTTAGGGTTAGGATTAGGGTTAGTATCTGGGTTATGGTTAGGGTTAGGGTTAGGGTTTGGGTTAAAGTTAGGGTTAGGGTTAGGGTTAGGTTTTGGGTTAGGGTTAGGGGTAGGGTTAGGGTTAGGGTTAGCGTTAGGGTTTAGGTTTAGGGTTAGGGTAGGGTTAGGGTTAGGGTTAGGGTTAGGGTAAAGGTTAGGGTTAGGCTTAGGGTTAAAAAAAAAGAATTTAGAACAGTGTTCCTCTTCCCCTTAGAAGCTTTACTTTGAAAGATAATCTCGTTCTTTTGAGAGTGTATGAATTTCATGAAATGCTTTTGTGAAAAACACAGAAGTGTTTCTGTGAAAAGAAGAATCGTTGTTTGGGATGTATCAAAGTGTGGTTAGAATTGAGAACAGTGTTACTCTTCTGTTTAAAAGCTTTACTTTGAAAGATATTCACATTCATCTGAAAGTGTATGAATTTCATGAAATGCTTTTGTGAGAATCTCCCATGTGTTTCTCTGAAAAGAAGATTCATAGTTTGGGATATATCAAAGTATTGTTAGAATTGAGAACATTGATCCTCTTCTGTTTAGAAGCTTTACTTTTAGAGATATTCACATTCTTCTGAAAGTGTATGAATTTCATGAAATGCTTTTGTAAGAAACGTAGACGTGATTGTGTGAAAAGAAGATTGGTTGTGTGGGATGTATCAAAGTATGGTTAGAATTAAGAACAGTATTCCTCTTCCGTTTAGAAGCTTTACTTTGAAAGATAGGGTCGTTCTTTTGAAAGTGTATGAATTTAATGAAATGCTTTTGTGAGAAACACAGACGTGTTTTGGTGAAAAGAAGATTCGTTGTTTGGGATGTATCAAAGTATTGTTAGAATTGAGAA
>JAQJZF010000025.1:3042500-3045000 GCA_028537955.1 Microtus californicus | reverse complement strand
TGTAAGAAACGTAGAAGTGTTACTGTGAAACGAAGATTCGTTGTTTGGGATGTATCAAATATTGTTAGAATTTAGAACAGTGGTTAGGGTTAGGATTAGGGTTAGGGTCTGGGTTAGGGTTAATGTTAGGGTTAAAGTAAGGTTTAGGGTTATGGTTATGGTTATGGTTAGGGTTAGGGTTAGGGTTAGGGTTATGGTTAGGTTTAGTGTTAGGGTAAGGGTTAGGTTTAGGGTTAGGGTTAGTGTTAGGGTTAGGGTAAGTGTTAGGGTTAGGGTTAGGGTTAGGGTAGGGTTAGAGTTAGGGTTAGGGTTAGGGTTAGCGTTAGGGTTAGGGTTTGGGTTTGGGTTAGGGTAGGGTTAGGTTTAGGGTTAAGGTTAGGGTTGTTAGGGGGTTATGGTTAGGGTTAGGGTTAGGGTTAGGGTTAGGGTTTGGGTTAGGGTTAGTGTTTAGGGTTAGGGTTTGGGTTAGGTTTAGGTTTAGGGTTAGGGTTAGGGTAAGGATTTGGGTTAGGGTTGGGATTAGGTTTAGGGTTAGGGTTAGGGTTAGGGTTAAGGTTAGGGTTGTTAGGGGGTTTAGGGTTAGGGTTAGGGTTAGGGTTAGGGTTAGGGTTAGGGTTAGGGTTAGGGTTAGGTTTAGGGTTAGGGTTAGGGTTAGGGTTAAGGTTTAGGGTTTAGGGTTGAAGTTAGGGTTAGTGTTATGGTTAAAAAAAAGAATTTAGAACAGTGTTCCTCTTCCCCTTAGAAGCTTTACTATGAAAGATAATCTTCTTCTTTTGAAAGTGTATGAATTTCATGAAATGATTTTGTGATAAACACAGACGTATTTCTGTGAAAAGAAGATTCGTTGTTTGGGATGTGTCAAAGTATGATTAGAATTGAGAACAGTGTTCCTCTTCCTTTTAAAAGCTTTACTTTGAAAGATATTCTCATTCATCCTGAAGTGTATGAATTTCATGAAATGCTTTTGTATGAAACGTAGACGTGATTGTGAGAAAAGAAGATTCGTTGTGTGGGATGTTTCACAGTATTGTTAGAATTGGGAACAGTGTTCCTCTTACTTTTTGAAGCTTTACTTTGAAAGATAATCACGTTCATTTGAAAGTGTATGAATTTCATGAAATGCTTTTGTGAGAAACACAGACGTGTTTCTGAGAAAAGAGGATTCGTTGTTTGGGATGTATCAAAGTATCCTTAGAATTGAGAATAGTGTTCCTCTTCCCCTTAGAAGCTTTACTTTGAAAGATAATCTCGTTCTTTTGAAAGTGTATGAATTTCATGAAATTCTTTTGTGAGAAACATAGAAGTGTTTTGGTGAAAAGAAGATTCTTTGTTTGGGATGTATCAAAGTATTGTTAGAATTGAGAAGAGTGTTCCTCTTCCCCTTAGAAGCTTTACATTGAAAGATAATCTCGTTCTTTTGAAACTGTATGAATTTCATGAAATGCTTTTGAGAAACACAGATGTGTTTCTGTGAAAAGAAGATTCGTAGTTTGGGTTGTATCAATGTATTGTTAGAAATGAGAACAGTGTTCCTCTTCTGCTTAGAAGCTTTACTTTGAGAGATATTCACATTTATCTGAAAGTGTATGACTTTCATGAAATGCTTTTGTAAGAAACGTAGAAGTGTTTCTGTGAAAAGAAGATTCGTTGTTTGGGATGTATCAAATATTGTTAGAATTTAGAACAGTGGTTAGGGTTAGGATTAGGGTTAGGGTCTGGGTTAGGCTTAATGTTAGGGTTAGGGTAAGGTTTAGGGTTATGGTTATGGTTATGGTTAGGGTTAGGGTTAGGGTTAGGGTTATGGTTAGGTTTAGTGTTAGGGTAAGGGTTAGGTTTAGGGTTAGGGTTAGTGTTAGGGTTAGGGTAAGTCTTAGGGTTAGGGTTAGGGTTAGGGTAGGGTTAGGGTTAGGGTTAGGGTTAGCGTTAGGGTTAGGGTTTGGGTTTGGGTTAGGGTAGGGTTAGGGTTAGGGTTAAGGTTAGGGTTGTTAGGGGGTTATGGTTAGGGTTAGGGTTAGGGTTAGGGTTAGGGTTTGGGTTAGGGTTAGTGTTTAGGGTTAGGGTTTGGGTTAGGTTTAGGTTTAGGGTTAGGGTTAGGGTAAGGATTTGGGTTAGGGTTGGGATTAGGGTTAGGGTTAGGGTTAGGGTTAGGGTTAAGGTTAGGGTTGTTAGGGGGGTTAGGGTTAGGTTTAGGATTAGGGTTAGGGTTAGGGTTAGGGTAAGGGTTAGGTTTAGGGTTAGGGTTAGGGTTAGGGTTAAGGTTTAGGGTTTAGGGTTAAAGTTAGGGTTAGTGTTATGGTTAAAAAAAAGAATTTAGAACAGTGTTCCTCTTCCCCTTAGAAGCTTTACTATGAAAGATAATCTTCTTCTTTTGAAAGTGTATGAATTTCATGAAATGATTTTGTGATAAACACAGACGTATTTCTGTGAAAAGAAGATTCGTTGTTTGGGATGTGTCAAAGTATGATTAGAATTGAGAACAGTGTTCCTCTTCCTTTTAGAA
>JAQJZF010000025.1:2987500-3035000 GCA_028537955.1 Microtus californicus | reverse complement strand
GGGTTAAAAAAAAAGAATTTAGAACAGTGTTCCTCTTCTTCTTAGAAACTTTACTTTGAAAGATAATCTCGTTCTTTTGAAAGTGTATGAATTTCATGAAATTCTTTTGTGAGAAACACAGACGTGTTTCTGTGAAAAGAAGAATCGTTGTTTGGGATGTATCAAAGTATGGTTAGAATTGAGAACAGTGTTCCTCTTCCGTTTAGAAGCTTTACTTTGAAGATATACACATTCATCTGAAAGTGTATGAATTTCATCAAATGCTTTTGTGAGAATCTCCCATGTGTTTCTCTGAAAAGAAGATTCAATGTTTGGGATATATCAAAGTATTGTTAGAATTGAGAACAGTGTTCCTCTTCTGTTTAGAAGCTTTACTTTGAGAGATATTCACATTCATCTGAAGGTGTATGAATTTCATGAAATGCTTTTGTAAGAAACGTAGTCGTGATTGTGAGAAAAGAAGATTCGTTGTGTGGGATGTTTCACAGTATTGTAAGAATTGGGAACAGTGTTCCTCTTACGTTTTGAAGCTTTACTTTGAAAGATAATCACGTTCATTTGAAAGTGTATGAATTTCATGAAATGCTTTTGTGAGAAACACAGACGTGTTTCTGAGAAAAGAGGATTCGTTGTTTGGGATGTATTAAAGTATCGTTAGAATTGAGAAAAGTGTTCTACTTCCCCTTAGAAGCTTTACTTTGAAAGATATTCACATTCATCTGAAAGTGTATGAATTTCAGGAAATGCTTTTGTAAGAAACATAGACGTGATTGTGTGAAAAGAAGATTCGTTGTGTGTGATGTTTCACAGTATTGTTAGAATTGAGAACAGTGTTCCTCTTCCCCTTAGAAGCTTTACTTTAAAAGATAATCTTGTTCTTTTGAAAGTGTATGAATTTCATGAAATTCTTTTGTGAGAAACATAGAAGTGTTTTGGTGAAAAGAAGATTCTTTGTTTGGGATGTATCAAAGTATTGTTAGAATTGAGAACAGTGTTCCTCACCCCTTAGAAACTTTTCTTTGAAAGATAATCTCGTTCTTTTGAGAGTGTATGAATTTCTTGAAATGCTTTTGTGAGAAACACAGACGTGTTTCTGTGAAAAGAAGAATCGTTGTTTGGGATGTATCAAAGTATGGTTAGAATTGAGAACAGTGTTCCTCTTCCGTTTATAAGCTTTAATTTGAAGATATACACATTCATCTGAAAGTGTATGAATTTCATGAAATGCTTTTGTGAGAATCTCCCATGTGTTTCTCTGAAAAGAAGATTCATTGTTTGGGATATATCAAAGTATTGTTAGAATTGAGAACAGTGTTCCTCTTCTGTTTAGAAGCTTTACTTTGAGAGATATTCACATTCATCTGCAAGTGTATGAATTTCATGAAATGCTTTTGTAAGAAACGTAGACGTGATTGTGTGAAAAGAAGATTCGTTGTGTGTGATGTTTCACAGTATTATTAGAATTGAGAACAGTGTTGCTCTTACCCTTAGAAGCTTTACTTTGAAAGATAATCTCGTTCTTTTGAAAGTGTATGAATTTCATGAAATTCTTTTGTGAAAAACATAGAAGTGTTTTGGTGAAAAGAAGATTATTTGTTTGGGATGTATCAAAGTATTGTTAGAATTGAGAACAGTGTTCCTCTTCCCCTTAGAAGCTTTACTTTGAAAGATAGTCTCGTTCTTTTGAAAGTGTATGAATTTCATGAAATGCTCTTGTGAAAAACACAGACGTGTTTCTGTGAAAAGAAGAATCGTTGTTTGGGATGTATCAAAGTATGGTTAGAATTGAGAACAGTGTTCCTTTTCCGTTTAGAAGCTTTACTTTGAAAGATATTCACATTCATCTGAAAGTGTATGAATTTCATGAAATGCTTTTGTGAGAATCTCCCATGTGTTTCTCTGAAAAGAAGATTCATTGTTTGGGATATATCAAAGTATTGTTAGAATTGAGAACAGTATTCCTCTTCTGTTTAGAAGCTTTACTTTGAGAGATATTCACATTCATCTGTAAGTGTATGAATTTCATGAAATGCTTTTGTAAGAAACGTAGTCGTGATTGTGAGAAAAGAAGATTCGTTGTGTGGGATGTTTCACAGTATTGTAAGAATTGGGAACAGTGTTCCTCTTACGTTTTGAAGCTTTACTTTGAAAGATAATCACGTTCATTTGAAAGTGTATGAATTTCATGAAATGCTTTTGTGGGAAACACAGACGTGTTTCTGAGAAAAGAGGATTCGTTGTTTGGGATGTATTAAAGTATCGTTAGAATTGAGAAAAGTGTTCTACTTCCCCTTAGAAGCTTTACTTTGAAAGATATTCACATTCATCTGAAAGTGTATGAATTTCAGGAAATGCCTTTGTAAGAAACATAGACGTGATTGTGTGAAAAGAAGATTCGTTGTGTGTGATGTTTCACAGTATTGTTAGAATTGAGAACAGTGTTCCTCTTCCCCTTAGAAGCTTTACTTTAAAAGATAATCTTGTTCTTTTGAAAGTGTATGAATTTCATGAAATTCTTTTGTGAGAAACATAGAAGTGTTTTGGTGAAAAGAAGATTCTTTGTTTGGGATGTATCAAAGTATTCTTAGAATTGAGAACAGTGTTCCTAACCTCTTAGAAGCTTTTCTTTGAAAGATAATCTCGTTCTTTTGAGAGTGTATGAATTTCTTGAAATGCTTTTGTGAGAAACACAGACGTGTTTCTGTGAAAAGAAGAATCGTTGTTTGGGATGTATCAAAGTATGGTTAGAATTGAGAACAGTGTTCCTCTTCCGTTTAGAAGCTTTACTTTGAAGATATACACATTCATCTGAAAGTGTATGAATTTCATGAAATGCTTTTGTGAGAATCTCCCATGTGTTTCTCTGAAAAGAAGATTCATTGTTTGGGATATATCAAAGTATTGTTAGAATTGAGAACAGTGTTCCTCTTCTGTTTAGAAGCTTTACTTTGAGAGATATTCACATTCATCTGCAAGTGTATGAATTTCATCAAATGCTTTTGTAAGAAACGTAGACGTGATTGTGTGAAAAGAAGATTCGTTGTGTGGGAGTTTCACAGTATTGTTAGAATTGAGAACAGTGTTCCTCTTCCCCTTAGAAGCTTTACTTTAAAAGATAATCTCGTTCTTTTGAAAGTGTATGAATTTAATTAAATGCTTTTGTGAGAAACACAGACGCGTTTTGGTGAAAAGAAGATTCGTTGTTTGGGATGTATAAAAGTATTGTTAGAATTGAGAACAGTGTTCCTCTTCCCCTTAGAAGATTTACTTTAAAAGATATTCACATTCATCTGAAAGTGTATGAATTTCATGAAATGCTTTTGTAAGAAACGTAGACGTGTTTCTGTGAAAAGAATATTCGTAGTTTGGGTTGTATCAAAATATTGTTAGAATTGAGAACAGTGGTCCTCTTCTGTTTAGAAGCTTTACTTTGAGAGATATTCACATTCATCTGAAAGTGTATGAATTTCATGAAATGCTTTTGTAAGAAACATAGACTTGTTTCTGTGAAAAGAAGATTCGTTGTTTGGGATTTATCAAAGTATTGTTAGAATTTAGAACAGTGGTTAGGATTAGCATTAGGGTTAGGATTAAGCTTTGGGTTAGGGTTATTGTTAGGGTTAGGGTTAGGGTTAGGGTTAGGGTAGGGTTAGGGTTATGGTTAGGGTTTGGGTTAGGGTTAGGGTTAGGGTTATGGTTAGGGTTAGGGTTAGGTTTTCGGTTAGGGTTAAATAAAAGAATTTAGAACAGTGTTCCTCTTCCCCTTAGAAACTTTACTTTGAAAGATAATCTCGTTCTTTTGAAAGTGTATGAATTTCATGAAATTCTTTTGTGAGAAACACAGACGTGTTTCTGTGAAAAGAAGAATCGTTGTTTGGGATGTATCAAAGTATGGTTAGAATTGAGAACAGTGTTCCTCTTCCGTTTAGAAGCTTTACTTTGAAGATATACACATTCATCTGAAAGTGTATGAATTTCATCAAATGCTTTTGTGAGAATCTCCCATGTGTTTCTCTGAAAAGAAGATTCAATGTTTGGGATATATCAAATTATTGTTAGAATTGAGAACAGTGTTCCTCTTCTGTTTAGAAGCTTTACTTTGAGAGATATTCACATTCATCTGCAAGTGTATGAATTTCATCAAATGCTTTTGTAAGAAACGTAGACGTGATTGTGTGAAAAGAAGATTCGTTGTGTGTGATGTTTCACAGTATTATTAGAATTGAGAACAGTGTTTCTCTTACCCTTAGAAGCTTTACTTTGAAAGATAATCTCGTTCTTTTGAAAGTGTATGAATTTCATGAAATTCTTTTGTGAGAAACATAGAAGTGTTTTGGTGAAAAGAAGATTCTTTGTTTGGGATGTATCAAAGTATTGTTAGAATTGAGAACAGTGTTCCTCTTCCCCTTAGAAGCTTTACTTTGAAAGATAGTCTCGTTCTTTTGAAAGTGTATGAATTTCATGAAATGCTCTTGTGAGAAACACAGACGTGTTTCTGTGAAAAGAAGAATCGTTGTTTGGGATGTATCAAAGTATGGTTAGAATTGAGAACAGTGTTCCTCTTCCGTTTAGAAGCTTTACTTTGAAATATATTCACATTCATCTGAAAGTGTATGAATTTCATGAAATGCTTTTGTGAGAATCTCCCATGTGTTTCTCTGAAAAGAAGATTCATTGCTTGGGATATATCAAAGTATTGTTAGAATTGAGAACAGTGTTCCTCTTCTGTTTAGAAGCTTTACTTTGAGAGATATACACATTCATCTGAAAGTGTATTTCATGAAATGCTTTTGTAAGAAACGTAGACGTGATTGTGTGAAAAGAAGATTCGTTGTGTGGGAGTTTCACAGTATTGTTAGAATTGAGAACAGTGTTCCTCTTCCCCTTAGAAGCTTTACTTTAAAAGATAGTCTCGTTCTTTTGAAAGTGTATGAATTTAATGAAATGCTTTTGTGAGAAACACAGACGCGTTTTGGTGAAAAGAAGATTCGTTGTTTGGGATGTATCAAAGTATGGTTAGAATTGAGAACAGTGTTCCTCTTCCCCTTAGAAGCTTTACATTAAAAGATATTCACATTCATCTGAAAGTGAATGAATTTCATGAAATGCTTTTGTAAGAAACGTAGACGTGTTTCTGTGAAAAGAATATTCGTAGTTTGGGTTGTATCAAAATATTGTTAGAATTGAGAACAGTGGTCCTCTTCTGTTTAGAAGCTTTACTTTGAGAGATATTCACATTCATCTGAAAGTGTATGAATTTCATGAAATGCTTTTGTAAGAAACATAGACTTGTTTCTGTGAAAAGAAGATTCGTTGTTTGGGATGTATCAAAGTATTGTTAGAATTTAGAACAGAAGTTAGGGTTAGCATTAGGGTTAGGGTTAAGGTTTGGGTTAGGGTTATTGTTAGGGTTAGGGTTAGGGTTAGGGTAGGGTTAGGGTTATGGTTAGGGTTTGGGTTAGGGTTAGGGTTAGGGTTAGGGTTATGGTTAGGGTTAGGGTTAGGTTTTGGGTTAGGGTTAAAAAAAAAGAATTTAGAACAGTGTTCCTCTTCCCCTTAGAAACTTTACTTTGAAAGATAATCTCGTTCTTTTGAAAGTGTATGAATTTCATGAAATTCTTTTGTGAGAAACACAGACGTGTTTCTGTGAAAAGAAGAATCGTTGTTTGGGATGTATCAAAGTATGGTTAGAATTGAGAACAGTGTTCCTCTTCCGTTTAGAAGCTTTACTTTGAAGATATACACATTCATCTGAAAGTGTATGAATTTCATCAAATGCTTTAGTGAGAATCTCCCATGTGTTTCTCTGAAAAGAAGATTCAATGTTTGGGATATATCAAAGTATTGTTAGAATTGAGAACAGTGTTCCTCTTCTGTTTAGAAGCTTTACTTTGAGAGATATTCACATTCATCTGCAAGTGTATGAATTTCATGAAATGCTTTTGTAAGAAACGTAGACGTGATTGTGTGAAAAGAAGATTCGTTGTGTGTGATGTTTCACAGTATTATTAGAATTGAGAACAGTGTTGCTCTTACCCTTAGAAGCTTTACTTTGAAAGATAATCTCGTTCTTTTGAAAGTGTATGAATTTCATGAAATTCTTTTGTGAAAAACATAGAAGTGTTTTGGTGAAAAGAAGATTATTTGTTTGGGATGTATCAAAGTATTGTTAGAATTGAGAACAGTGTTCCTCTTCCCCTTAGAAGCTTTACTTTGAAAGATAGTCTCGTTCTTTTGAAAGTGTATGAATTTCATGAAATGCTCTTGTGAAAAACACAGACGTGTTTCTGTGAAAAGAAGAATCGTTGTTTGGGATGTATCAAAGTATGGTTAGAATTGAGAACAGTGTTCCTCTTCCGTTTAGAAGCTTTACTTTGAAAGATATTCACATTCATCTGAAAGTGTATGAATTTCATGAAATGCTTTTGTGAGAATCTCCCATGTGTTTCTCTGAAAAGAAGATTCATTGCTTGGGATATATCAAAGTATTGTTAGAATTGAGAACAGTGTTCCTCTTCTGTTTAGAAGCTTTACTTTGAGAGATATTCACATTCATCTGCAAGTGTATGAATTTCATGAAATGCTTTTGTAAGAAACGTAGTCGTGATTGTGAGAAAAGAAGATTCGTTGTGTGGGATGTTTCACAGTATTGTAAGAATTGGGAACAGTGTTCCTCTTACGTTTTGAAGCTTTACTTTGAAAGATAATCACGTTCATTTGAAAGTGTATGAATTTCATGAAATGCTTTTGTGAGAAACACAGACGTGTTTCTGAGAAAAGAGGATTCGTTGTTTGGGATGTATTAAAGTATCGTTAGAATTGAGAAAAGTGGTCTACTTCCCCTTAGAAGCTTTACTTTGAAAGATATTCACATTCATCTGAAAGTGTATGAATTTCAGGAAATGCTTTTGTAAGAAACATAGACGTGATTGTGTGAAAAGAAGATTCGTTGTGTGTGATGTTTCACAGTATTGTTAGAATTGAGAACAGTGTTCCTCTTCCCCTTAGAAGCTTTACTTTAAAAGATAATCTTGTTCTTTTGAAAGTGTATGAATTTCATGAAATTCTTTTGTGAGAAACATAGAAGTGTTTTGGTGAAAAGAAGATTCTTTGTTTGGGATGTATCAAAGTATTGTTAGAATTGAGAACAGTGTTCCTCACCCCTTAGAAACTTTTCTTTGAAAGATAATCTCGTTCTTTTGAGAGTGTATGAATTTCTTGAAATGCTTTTGTGAGAAACACAGACGTGTTTCTGTGAAAAGAAGAATCGTTGTTTGGGATGTATCAAAGTATGGTTAGAATTGAGAACAGTGTTCCTCTTCCGTTTAGAAGCTTTAATTTGAAGATATACACATTCATCTGAAAGTGTATGAATTTCATGAAATGCTTTTGTGAGAATCTCCCATGTGTTTCTCTGAAAAGAAGATTCATTGTTTGGGATATATCAAAGTATTGTTAGAATTGAGAACAGTGTTCCTCTTCTGTTTAGAAGCTTTACTTTGAGAGATATTCACATTCATCTGCAAGTGTATGAATTTCATGAAATGCTTTTGTAAGAAACGTAGACGTGATTGTGTGAAAAGAAGATTCGTTGTGTGTGATGTTTCACAGTATTATTAGAATTGAGAACAGTGTTGCTCTTACCCTTAGAAGCTTTACTTTGAAAGATAATCTCGTTCTTTTGAAAGTGTATGAATTTCATGAAATTCTTTTGTGAAAAACATAGAAGTGTTTTGGTGAAAAGAAGATTATTTGTTTGGGATGTATCAAAGTATTGTTAGAATTGAGAACAGTGTTCCTCTTCCCCTTAGAAGCTTTACTTTGAAAGATAGTCTCGTTCTTTTGAAAGTGTATGAATTTCATGAAATGCTCTTGTGAAAAACACAGACGTGTTTCTGTGAAAAGAAGAATCGTTGTTTGGGATGTATCAAAGTATGGTTAGAATTGAGAACAGTGTTCCTTTTCCGTTTAGAAGCTTTACTTTGAAAGATATTCACATTCATCTGAAAGTGTATGAATTTCATGAAATGCTTTTGTGAGAATCTCCCATGTGTTTCTCTGAAAAGAAGATTCATTGTTTGGGATATATCAAAGTATTGATAGAATTGAGAACAGTATTCCTCTTCTGTTTAGAAGCTTTACTTTGAGAGATATTCACATTCATCTGTAAGTGTATGAATTTCATGAAATGCTTTTGTAAGAAACGTAGTCGTGATTGTGAGAAAAGAAGATTCGTTGTGTGGGATGTTTCACAGTATTGTAAGAATTGGGAACAGTGTTCCTCTTACGTTTTGAAGCTTTACTTTGAAAGATAATCACGTTCATTTGAAAGTGTATGAATTTCATGAAATGCTTTTGTGGGAAACACAGACGTGTTTCTGAGAAAAGAGGATTCGTTGTTTGGGATGTATTAAAGTATCGTTAGAATTGAGAAAAGTGTTCTACTTCCCCTTAGAAGCTTTACTTTGAAAGATATTCACATTCATCTGAAAGTGTATGAATTTCAGGAAATGCCTTTGTAAGAAACATAGACGTGATTGTGTGAAAAGAAGATTCGTTGTGTGTGATGTTTCACAGTATTGTTAGAATTGAGAACAGTGTTCCTCTTCCCCTTAGAAGCTTTACTTTAAAAGATAATCTTGTTCTTTTGAAAGTGTATGAATTTCATGAAATTCTTTTGTGAGAAACATAGAAGTGTTTTGGTGAAAAGAAGATTCTTTGTTTGGGATGTATCAAAGTATTCTTAGAATTGAGAACAGTGTTCCTAACCTCTTAGAAGCTTTTCTTTGAAAGATAATCTCGTTCTTTTGAGAGTGTATGAATTTCTTGAAATGCTTTTGTGAGAAACACAGACGTGTTTCTGTGAAAAGAAGAATCGTTGTTTGGGATGTATCAAAGTATGGTTAGAATTGAGAACAGTGTTCCTCTTCCGTTTAGAAGCTTTACTTTGAAGATATACACATTCATCTGAAAGTGTATGAATTTCATGAAATGCTTTTGTGAGAATCTCCCATGTGTTTCTCTGAAAAGAAGATTCATTGTTTGGGATATATCAAAGTATTGTTAGAATTGAGAACAGTGTTCCTCTTCTGTTTAGAAGCTTTACTTTGAGAGATATTCACATTCATCTGCAAGTGTATGAATTTCATCAAATGCTTTTGTAAGAAACGTAGACGTGATTGTGTGAAAAGAAGATTCGTTGTGTGGGAGTTTCACAGTATTGTTAGAATTGAGAACAGTGTTCCTCTTCCACTTAGAAGCTTTACTTTAAAAGATAATCTCGTTCTTTTGAAAGTGTATGAATTTAATTAAATGCTTTTGTGAGAAACACAGACGCGTTTTGGTGAAAAGAAGATTCGTTGTTTGGGATGTATAAAAGTATTGTTAGAATTGAGAACAGTGTTCCTCTTCCCCTTAGAAGATTTACTTTAAAAGATATTCACATTCATCTGAAAGTGTATGAATTTCATGAAATGCTTTTGTAAGAAACGTAGACGTGTTTCTGTGAAAAGAATATTCGTAGTTTGGGTTGTATCAAAATATTGTTAGAATTGAGAACAGTGGTCCTCTTCTGTTTAGAAGCTTTACTTTGAGAGATATTCACATTCATCTGAAAGTGTATGAATTTCATGAAATGCTTTTGTAAGAAACATAGACTTGTTTCTGTGAAAAGAAGATTCGTTGTTTGGGATTTATCAAAGTATTGTTAGAATTTAGAACAGTGGTTAGGATTAGCATTAGGGTTAGGATTAAGCTTTGGGTTAGGGTTATTGTTAGGGTTAGGGTTAGGGTTAGGGTTAGGGTAGGGTTAGGGTTATGGTTAGGGTTTGGGTTAGGGTTAGGGTTAGGGTTATGGTTAGGGTTAGGGTTAGGTTTTCGGTTAGGGTTAAATAAAAGAATTTAGAACAGTGTTCCTCTTCCCCTTAGAAACTTTACTTTGAAAGATAATCTCGTTCTTTTGAAAGTGTATGAATTTCATGAAATTCTTTTGTGAGAAACACAGACGTGTTTCTGTGAAAAGAAGAATCGTTGTTTGGGATGTATCAAAGTATGGTTAGAATTGAGAACAGTGTTCCTCTTCCGTTTAGAAGCTTTACTTTGAAGATATACACATTCATCTGAAAGTGTATGAATTTCATCAAATGCTTTTGTGAGAATCTCCCATGTGTTTCTCTGAAAAGAAGATTCAATGTTTGGGATATATCAAATTATTGTTAGAATTGAGAACAGTGTTCCTCTTCTGTTTAGAAGCTTTACTTTGAGAGATATTCACATTCATCTGCAAGTGTATGAATTTCATCAAATGCTTTTGTAAGAAACGTAGACGTGATTGTGTGAAAAGAAGATTCGTTGTGTGTGATGTTTCACAGTATTATTAGAATTGAGAACAGTGTTTCTCTTACCCTTAGAAGCTTTACTTTGAAAGATAATCTCGTTCTTTTGAAAGTGTATGAATTTCATGAAATTCTTTTGTGAGAAACATAGAAGTGTTTTGGTGAAAAGAAGATTCTTTGTTTGGGATGTATCAAAGTATTGTTAGAATTGAGAACAGTGTTCCTCTTCCCCTTAGAAGCTTTACTTTGAAAGATAGTCTCGTTCTTTTGAAAGTGTATGAATTTCATGAAATGCTCTTGTGAGAAACACAGACGTGTTTCTGTGAAAAGAAGAATCGTTGTTTGGGATGTATCAAAGTATGGTTAGAATTGAGAACAGTGTTCCTCTTCCGTTTAGAAGCTTTACTTTGAAATATATTCACATTCATCTGAAAGTGTATGAATTTCATGAAATGCTTTTGTGAGAATCTCCCATGTGTTTCTCTGAAAAGAAGATTCATTGCTTGGGATATATCAAAGTATTGTTAGAATTGAGAACAGTGTTCCTCTTCTGTTTAGAAGCTTTACTTTGAGAGATATACACATTCATCTGAAAGTGTATTTCATGAAATGCTTTTGTAAGAAACGTAGACGTGATTGTGTGAAAAGAAGATTCGTTGTGTGGGAGTTTCACAGTATTGTTAGAATTGAGAACAGTGTTCCTCTTCCCCTTAGAAGCTTTACTTTAAAAGATAGTCTCGTTCTTTTGAAAGTGTATGAATTTAATGAAATGCTTTTGTGAGAAACACAGACGCGTTTTGGTGAAAAGAAGATTCGTTGTTTGGGATGTATCAAAGTATGGTTAGAATTGAGAACAGTGTTCCTCTTCCCCTTAGAAGCTTTACATTAAAAGATATTCACATTCATCTGAAAGTGAATGAATTTCATGAAATGCTTTTGTAAGAAACGTAGACGTGTTTCTGTGAAAAGAATATTCGTAGTTTGGGTTGTATCAAAATATTGTTAGAATTGAGAACAGTGGTCCTCTTCTGTTTAGAAGCTTTACTTTGAGAGATATTCACATTCATCTGAAAGTGTATGAATTTCATGAAATGCTTTTGTAAGAAACATAGACTTGTTTCTGTGAAAAGAAGATTCGTTGTTTGGGATGTATCAAAGTATTGTTAGAATTTAGAACAGAAGTTAGGGTTAGCATTAGGGTTAGGGTTAAGGTTTGGGTTAGGGTTATTGTTAGGGTTAGGGTTAGGGTTAGGGTAGGGTTAGGGTTATGGTTAGGGTTTGGGTTAGGGTTAGGGTTAGGGTTAGGGTTATGGTTAGGGTTAGGGTTAGGTTTTGGGTTAGGGTTAAAAAAAAAGAATTTAGAACAGTGTTCCTCTTCCCCTTAGAAACTTTACTTTGAAAGATAATCTCGTTCTTTTGAAAGTGTATGAATTTCATGAAATTCTTTTGTGAGAAACACAGACGTGTTTCTGTGAAAAGAAGAATCGTTGTTTGGGATGTATCAAAGTATGGTTAGAATTGAGAACAGTGTTCCTCTTCCGTTTAGAAGCTTTACTTTGAAGATATACACATTCATCTGAAAGTGTATGAATTTCATCAAATGCTTTAGTGAGAATCTCCCATGTGTTTCTCTGAAAAGAAGATTCAATGTTTGGGATATATCAAAGTATTGTTAGAATTGAGAACAGTGTTCCTCTTCTGTTTAGAAGCTTTACTTTGAGAGATATTCACATTCATCTGCAAGTGTATGAATTTCATGAAATGCTTTTGTAAGAAACGTAGACGTGATTGTGTGAAAAGAAGATTCGTTGTGTGTGATGTTTCACAGTATTATTAGAATTGAGAACAGTGTTGCTCTTACCCTTAGAAGCTTTACTTTGAAAGATAATCTCGTTCTTTTGAAAGTGTATGAATTTCATGAAATTCTTTTGTGAAAAACATAGAAGTGTTTTGGTGAAAAGAAGATTATTTGTTTGGGATGTATCAAAGTATTGTTAGAATTGAGAACAGTGTTCCTCTTCCCCTTAGAAGCTTTACTTTGAAAGATAGTCTCGTTCTTTTGAAAGTGTATGAATTTCATGAAATGCTCTTGTGAAAAACACAGACGTGTTTCTGTGAAAAGAAGAATCGTTGTTTGGGATGTATCAAAGTATGGTTAGAATTGAGAACAGTGTTCCTCTTCCGTTTAGAAGCTTTACTTTGAAAGATATTCACATTCATCTGAAAGTGTATGAATTTCATGAAATGCTTTTGTGAGAATCTCCCATGTGTTTCTCTGAAAAGAAGATTCATTGCTTGGGATATATCAAAGTATTGTTAGAATTGAGAACAGTGTTCCTCTTCTGTTTAGAAGCTTTACTTTGAGAGATATTCACATTCATCTGCAAGTGTATGAATTTCATGAAATGCTTTTGTAAGAAACGTAGTCGTGATTGTGAGAAAAGAAGATTCGTTGTGTGGGATGTTTCACAGTATTGTAAGAATTGGGAACAGTGTTCCTCTTACGTTTTGAAGCTTTACTTTGAAAGATAATCACGTTCATTTGAAAGTGTATGAATTTCATGAAATGCTTTTGTGAGAAACACAGACGTGTTTCTGAGAAAAGAGGATTCGTTGTTTGGGATGTATTAAAGTATCGTTAGAATTGAGAAAAGTGGTCTACTTCCCCTTAGAAGCTTTACTTTGAAAGATATTCACATTCATCTGAAAGTGTATGAATTTCAGGAAATGCTTTTGTAAGAAACATAGACGTGATTGCGTGAAAAGAAGATTCGTTGTGTGTGATGTTTCACAGTATTGTTAGAATTGAGAACAGTGTTCCTATTCCCCTTAGAAGCTTTACTTTAAAAGATAATCTTGTTCTTTTGAAAGTGTATGAATTTCATGAAATTCTTTTGTGAGAAACATAGAAGTGTTTTGGTGAAAAGAAGATCCTTTGTTTGGGATGTATCAAAGTATTCTTAGAATTGAGAACAGTGTTCCTCACCCCTTAGAAGCTTTACTTTGAAAGATAATCTCGTTCTTTTGAGAGTGTATGAATTTCTTGAAATGCTTTTGTGAGAAACACAGACGTGTTTCTGTGAAAAGAAGAATTGTTGTTTGGGATGTATCAAAGTATGGTTAGAATTGAGAACAGTGTTCCTCTTCCGTTTAGAAGCTTTACTTTGAAGATATACACATTCATCTGAAAGTGTATGAATTTCATGAAATGCTTTTGTGAGAATCTCCCATGTGTTTCTCTGAAAAGAAGATTCATTGTTTGGGATATATCAAAGTATTGTTAGAATTGAGAACAGTATTCCTCTTCTGTTTAGAAGCTTTACTTTGAGAGATATTCACATTCATCTGTAAGTGTATGAATTTCATGAAATGCTTTTGTAAGAAACGTAGTCGTGATTGTGAGAAAAGAAGATTCGTTGTGTGGGATGTTTCACAGTATTGTAAGAATTGGGAACAGTGTTCCTCTTACGTTTTGAAGCTTTACTTTGAAAGATAATCACGTTCATTTGAAAGTGTATGAATTTCATGAAATGCTTTTGTGGGAAACACAGACGTGTTTCTGAGAAAAGAGGATTCGTTGTTTGGGATGTATTAAAGTATCGTTAGAATTGAGAAAAGTGTTCTACTTCCCCTTAGAAGCTTTACTTTGAAAGATATTCACATTCATCTGAAAGTGTATGAATTTCAGGAAATGCCTTTGTAAGAAACATAGACGTGATTGTGTGAAAAGAAGATTCGTTGTGTGTGATGTTTCACAGTATTGTTAGAATTGAGAACAGTGTTCCTCTTCCCCTTAGAAGCTTTACTTTAAAAGATAATCTTGTTCTTTTGAAAGTGTATGAATTTCATGAAATTCTTTTGTGAGAAACATAGAAGTGTTTTGGTGAAAAGAAGATTCTTTGTTTGGGATGTATCAAAGTATTGTTAGAATTGAGAACAGTGTTCCTAACCTCTTAGAAGCTTTTCTTTGAAAGATAATCTCGTTCTTTTGAGAGTGTATGAATTTCTTGAAATGCTTTTGTGAGAAACACAGACGTGTTTCTGTGAAAAGAAGAATCGTTGTTTGGGATGTATCAAAGTATGGTTAGAATTGAGAACAGTGTTCCTCTTCCGTTTAGAAGCTTTACTTTGAAGATATGCACATTCATCTGAAAGTGTATGAATTTCATGAAATGCTTTTGTGAGAATCTCCCATGTGTTTCTCTGAAAAGAAGATTCATTGTTTGGGATATATCAAAGTATTGTTAGAATTGAGAACAGTGTTCCTCTTCTGTTTAGAAGCTTTACTTTGAGAGATATTCACATTCATCTGCAAGTGTATGAATTTCATCAAATGCTTTTGTAAGAAACGTAGACGTGATTGTGTGAAAAGAAGATTCGTTGTGTGGGAGTTTCACAGTATTGTTAGAATTGAGAACAGTGTTCCTCTTCCCCTTAGAAGCTTTACTTTAAAAGATAATCTCGTTCTTTTGAAAGTGTATGAATTTAATTAAATGCTTTTGTGAGAAACACAGACGCGTTTTGGTGAAAAGAAGATTCGTTGTTTGGGATGTATCAAAGTATTGTTAGAATTGAGAACAGTGTTCCTCTTCCCCTTAGAAGCTTTACTTTAAAAGATATTCACATTCATCTGCAAGTGTATGAATTTCATGAAATGCTTTTGTAAGAAACGTAGACGTGTTTCTGTGAAAAGAATATTCGTAGTTTGGGTTGTATCAAAATATTGTTAGAATTGAGAACAGTGGTCCTCTTCTGTTTAGAAGCTTTACTTTGAGAGATATTCACATTCATCTGAAAGTGTATGAATTTCATGAAATGCTTTTGTAAGAAACATAGACTTGTTTCTATGAAAAGAAGATTCGTTGTTTGGGATTTATCAAAGTATTGTTAGAATTTAGAACAGTGGTTAGGATTAGCATTAGGGTTAGGATTAAGCTTTGGGTTAGGGTTATTGTTAGGGTTAGGGTTAGGGTTAGGGTTAGGGTAGGGTTAGGGTTATGGTTAGGGTTTGGGTTAGGGTTAGGGTTAGGGTTATGGTTAGGGTTAGGGTTAGGTTTTCGGTTAGGGTTAAAAAAAAGAATTTAGAACAGTGTTCCTCTTCCCCTTAGAAACTTTACTTTGAAAGATAATCTCGTTCTTTTGAAAGTGTATGAATTTCATGAAATTCTTTTGTGAGAAACACAGACGTGTTTCTGTGAAAAGAAGAATCGTTGTTTGGGATGTATCAAAGTATGGTTAGAATTGAGAACAGTGTTCCTCTTCCGTTTAGAAGCTTTACTTTGAAGATATACACATTCATCTGAAAGTGTATGAATTTCATCAAATGCTTTTGTGAGAATCTCCCATGTGTTTCTCTGAAAAGAAGATTCAATGTTTGGGATATATCAAATTATTGTTAGAATTGAGAACAGTGTTCCTCTTCTGTTTAGAAGCTTTACTTTGAGAGATATTCACATTCATCTGCAAGTGTATGAATTTCATCAAATGCTTTTGTAAGAAACGTAGACGTGATTGTGTGAAAAGAAGATTCGTTGTGTGTGATGTTTCACAGTATTATTAGAATTGAGAACAGTGTTTCTCTTACCCTTAGAAGCTTTACTTTGAAAGATAATCTCGTTTTTTTGAAAGTGTATGAATTTCATGAAATTCTTTTGTGAGAAACATAGAAGTGTTTTGGTGAAAAGAAGATTCTTTGTTTGGGATGTATCAAAGTATTGTTAGAATTGAGAACAGTGTTCCTCTTCCCCTTAGAAGCTTTACTTTGAAAGATAGTCTCGTTCTTTTGAAAGTGTATGAATTTCATGAAATGCTCTTGTGAGAAACACAGACGTGTTTCTGTGAAAAGAAGAATCGTTGTTTGGGATGTATCAAAGTATGGTTAGAATTGAGAACAGTGTTCCTCTTCCGTTTAGAAGCTTTACTTTGAAATATATTCACATTCATCTGAAAGTGTATGAATTTCATGAAATGCTTTTGTGAGAATCTCCCATGTGTTTCTCTGAAAAGAAGATTCATTGCTTGGGATATATCAAAGTATTGTTAGAATTGAGAACAGTGTTCCTCTTCTGTTTAGAAGCTTTACTTTGAGAGATATACACATTCATCTGAAAGTGTATTTCATGAAATGCTTTTGTAAGAAACGTAGACGTGATTGTGTGAAAAGAAGATTCGTTGTGTGGGAGTTTCACAGTATTGTTAGAATTGAGAACAGTGTTCCTCTTCCCCTTAGAAGCTTTACTTTAAAAGATAGTCTCGTTCTTTTGAAAGTGTATGAATTTAATGAAATGCTTTTGTGAGAAACACAGACGCGTTTTGGTGAAAAGAAGATTCGTTGTTTGGGATGTATCAAAGTATGGTTAGAATTGAGAACAGTGTTCCTCTTCCCCTTAGAAGCTTTACATTAAAAGATATTCACATTCATCTGAAAGTGAATGAATTTCATGAAATGCTTTTGTAAGAAACGTAGACGTGTTTCTGTGAAAAGAATATTCGTAGTTTGGGTTGTATCAAAATATTGTTAGAATTGAGAACAGTGGTCCTCTTCTGTTTAGAAGCTTTACTTTGAGAGATATTCACATTCATCTGAAAGTGTATGAATTTCATGAAATGCTTTTGTAAGAAACATAGACTTGTTTCTGTGAAAAGAAGATTCGTTGTTTGGGATGTATCAAAGTATTGTTAGAATTTAGAACAGAAGTTAGGGTTAGCATTAGGGTTAGGGTTAAGGTTTGGGTTAGGGTTATTGTTAGGGTTAGGGTTAGGGTTAGGGTTAGGGTAGGGTTAGGGTTATGGTTAGGGTTTGGGTTAGGGTTAGGGTTAGGGTTAGGGTTATGGTTAGGGTTAGGGTTAGGTTTTGGGTTAGGGTTAAAAAAAAAGAATTTAGAACAGTGTTCCTCTTCCCCTTAGAAACTTTACTTTGAAAGATAATCTCGTTCTTTTGAAAGTGTATGAATTTCATGAAATTCTTTTGTGAGAAACACAGACGTGTTTCTGTGAAAAGAAGAATCGTTGTTTGGGATGTATCAAAGTATGGTTAGAATTGAGAACAGTGTTCTTCTTCCGTTTAGAAGCTTTTCTTTGAAGATATACACATTCATCTGAAAGTGTATGAATTTCATCAAATCCTTTTGTGAGAATGTCCCATGTGTTTCTCTGAAAAGAAGATTCAATGTTTGGGATATATCAAAGTATTGTTAGAATTGAGAACAGTGTTCCTTTTCTGTTTAGAAGCTTTACTTTGAGAGATATTCACATTCATCTGCAAGTGTATGAATACCTTGAAATGCTTTTGTAAGAAACGTAGACGTGATTGTGTGAAAAGAAGATTCGTTGTGTGTGATGTTTCACAGTATTATTAGAATTGAGAACAGTGTTGCTCTTACCCTTAGAAGCTTTACTTTGAAAGATAATCTCGTTCTTTTGAAAGTGTATGAATTTCATGAAATTCTTTTGTGAGAAACATAAAAGTGTTTTGGTGAAAAGAAGATTCTTTGTTTGGGATGTATCAAAGTATTGTTAGAATTGAGAACAGTGTTCCTCTACCCCTTAGAAGCTTTACTTTGAAAGATAGTCTCGTTCTTTTGAAAGTGTATGAATTTCATTAAATGCTCTTGTGAGAAACACAGACGTGTTTCTGTGAAAAGAAGAATCGTTGTTTGGGATGTATCAAAGTATGGTTAGAATTGAGAACAGTGTTCCTCTTCCGTTTAGAAGCTTTACTTTGAAAGATATTCACATTCATCTGAAAGTGTATGAATTTCATGAAATGCTTTTGTGAGAATCTCCCATGTGTTTCTCTGAAAAGAAGATTCATTGCTTGGGATATATCAAAGTATTGTTAGAATTGAGAACAGTGTTCCTCTTCTGTTTAGAAGCTTTAATTTGAGAGATATTCACATTCATCTGCAAGTGTATGAATTTCATGAAATGCTTTTGTAAGAAACATAGTCGTGATTGTGAGAAAAGAAGATTCGTTGTGTGGGATGTTTCACAGTATTGTAAGAATTGGGAACAGTGTTCCTCTTACGTTTTGAAGCTTTACTTTGAAAGATAATCACGTACATTTGAAAGTGTATGAATTTCATGAAATGTGTTTGTGAGAAACACAGGCGTGTTTCTGAGAAAAGAGGATTCGTTGTTTGGGATGTATTAAAGTATCGTTAGAATTGAGAAAAGTGGTCTCCTTCCCCTTAGAAGCTTTACTTTGAAAGATATTCACATTCGTCTGAAAGTGTATGAATTTCAGGAAATGCTTTTGTAAGAAACATAGACGTGATTGTGTGAAAAGAATATTCGTTGTGTGTGATGTTTCACAGTATTGTTAGAATTGAGAACAGTGTTCCTCTTCCCCTTAGAAGCTTTACTTTAAAAGATAATCTTGTTCTTTTGAAAGTGTATGAATTTCATGAAATTCTTTTGTGAGAAACATAGAAGTGTTTTGGTGAATAGAAGATCCTTTGTTTGGGATGTATCAAAGTATTCTTAGAATTGAGAACAGTGTTCCTCACCCCTTAGAAGCTTTACTTTGAAAGATAATCTCGTTCTTTTGAGAGTGTATGAATTTCTTGAAATGCTTTTGTGAGAAACACAGACGTGTTTCTTTGAAAAGAAGAATTGTTGTTTGGGATGTATCAAAGTATGGTTAGAATTGAGAACAGTGTTCCTCTTCCGTTTAGAAGCTTTACTTTGAAGATATACACATTCATCTGAAAGTGTATGAATTTCATGAAATGCTTTTGTGAGAATCTCCCATGTGTCTCTCTGAAAAGAAGATTCATTGTTTGGGATATATCAAAGTATTGTTAGAATTGAGAACAGTATTCCTCTTCTGTTTAGAAGCTTTACTTTGAGAGATATTCACATTCATCTGTAAGTGTATGAATTTCATGAAATGCTTTTGTAAGAAACGTAGTCGTGATTGTGAGAAAAGAAGATTCGTTGTGTGGGATGTTTCACAGTATTGTAAGAATTGGGAACAGTGTTCCTCTTACGTTTTGAAGCTTTACTTTGAAAGATAATCACGTTCATTTGAAAGTGTATGAATTTCATGAAATGCTTTTGTGAGAAACACAGACGTGTTTCTGAGAAAAGAGGATTCGTTGTTTGGGATGTATTAAAGTATCGTTAGAATTGAGAAAAGTGTTCTACTTCCCCTTAGAAGCTTTACTTTGAAAGATATTCACATTCATCTGAAAGTGTATGAATTTCAGGAAATGCTTTTGTAAGAAACATAGACGTGATTGTGTGAAAAGAAGATTCGTTGTGTGTGATGTTTCACGGTATTGTGAGAATAGAGAACAGTGTTCCTCTTCCCCTTAGAAGCTTTACTTTAAAAGATAATCTTGTTCTTTTGAAAGTGTATGAATTTCATGAAATTCTTTTGTGAGAAATATAGAAGTGTTTTGGTGAAAAGAAGATCCTTTGTTTGGGATGTATCAAAGTATTCTTAGAATTGAGAACAGTGTTCCTCACCTTTTAGAAGCTTTACTTTGAAAGATAATCTCGTTCTTTTGAGAGTGTATGAATTTCTTGAAATGCTTTTGTGAGAAACACAGACGTGTTTCTGTGAAAAGAAGAATCGTTGTTTGGGATGTATCAAAGTATGGTTAGAATTGAGAACAGTGTTCCTCTTCCGTTTAGAAGCTTTACTTTGAAGATATACACATTCATCTGAAAGTGTATGAATTTCATGAAATGCTTTTGTGAGAATCTCCCATGTGTTTCTCTGAAAAGAAGATTCATTGTTTGGGATATATCAAAGTATTGTTAGAATTGAGAACAGTGTTCCTCTTCTGTTTAGAAGCTTTACTTTGAGAGATATTCACATTCATCTGCAAGTGTATGAATTTCATCAAATGCTTTTGTAAGAAACGTAGACGTGATTGTGTGAAAAGAAGATTCGTTGTGTGTGATGTTTCACAGTATTATTAGAATTGAGAACAGTGTTGCTCTTACCCTTAGAAGCTTTAATTTGAAAGATAATCTCGTTCTTTTGAAAGTGTATGAATTTAATGAAATGCTTTTGTGAGAAACACAGACGCGTTTTGGTGAAAAGAAGATTCGTTGTTTGTGATGTATCAAAGTATTGTTAGAATTGAGAACAGTGTTCCTCTTCCCCTTAGAAGCTTTACTTTAAAAGATATTCACATTCATCTGAAAGTGTATGAATTTCATGAAATGCTTTTGTAAGAAACGTAGACGTGTTTCTGTGAAAAGAATATTCGTAGTTTGGGTTGTATCAAAATATTGTTAGAATTGAGAACAGTGGTCCTCTTCTGTTTAGAAGCTTTACTTTGAGAGATATTCACATTCATCTGAAAGTGTATGAATTTCATGAAATGCTTTTGTAAGAAACATAGACTTGTTTCTGTGAAAAGAAGATTCGATGTTTGGGATGTATCAAAGTATTGTTAGAATTTAGAACAGTGGTTAGGGTTAGCATTAGGGTTAGGGTTAAGGTTTGGGTTAGGGTTATTGTTAGGGTTAGGGTTAGGGTTAGGTTTAGGGTAGGGTTAGGATTATGGTTAGGGTTTGGGTTAGGGTAGGGTTAGGATTATGGTTAGGGTTTGGGTTAGGGTTAGGGTTAGGGTAGGGTTAGGGTTAGGGTTAGGATTAAAAAAAAGAATTTAGAACAGTGTTCCTCTTCCCCTTAGAAACTTTACTTTGAAAGATAATCTCGTTCTTTTGAAAGTGTAAGAATTTCATGAAATTCTTTTGTGATAAACACAGACGTGTTTCTGTGAAAAGAAGAATCGTTGTTTGGGATGTATCAAAGTATGGTTAGTATTGAGAACAGTGTTCCTCTTCCGTTTAGAAGCTTTACTTTGAAAGATATTCACATTCATCTGAAAGTGTATGAATTTCAGGAAATGCTTTTGTGAGAATCTCCCATGTGTTTCTCTGAAAAGAAGATTCATTGCTTGGGATATATCAAAGTATTGTTAGAATTGAGAACAGTGTTCCTCTTCTGTTTAGAAGCTTTACTTTGAGAGATATTCACATTCATCTGCAAGTGTATGAATTTCATGAAATGCTTTTGTAAGAAACGTAGTCGTGATTGTGAGAAAAGAAGATTCGTTGTGTGGGATGTTTCACAGTATTGTTAGAATTGGGAACAGTGTTCCTCTTACGTTTTGAAGCTTTACTTTGAAAGATAATCACGTTCATTTGAAAGTGTATGAATTTCATGAAATGCTTTTGTGAGAAACACAGACGTGTTTCTGAGAAAAGAGGATTCGTTGTTTGGGATGTATTAAAGTATCGTTAGAATTGAGAAAAGTGGTCTACTTCCCCTTAGAAGCTTTACTTTGAAAGATATTCACATTCATCTGAAAGTGTATGAATTTCAGGAAATGCTTTTGTAAGAAACATAGACGTGATTGTGTGAAAAGAACATTCGTTGTGTGTGATGTTTTACAGTATTGTTAGAATTGAGAACAGTGTTCCTCTTCCCCTTAGAAGCTTTACTTTAAAAGATAATCTTGTTCTTTTGAAAGTGTATGAATTTCATGAAATTCTTTTGTGAGAAACATAGAAGTGTTTTCGTGAAAAGAAGATCCTTTGTTTGGGATGTATCAAAGTATTCTTAGAATTGAGAACAGTGTTCCTCACCCCTTAGAAGCTTTACTTTGAAAGATAATCTCGTTCTTTTGAGAGTGTATGAATTTCTTGAAATGCTTTTGTGAGAAACACAGACGTGTTTCTGTGAAAAGAAGAATTGTTGTTTGGGATGTATCAAAGTATGGTTAGAATTGAGAACAGTGTTCCTCTTCTGTTTAGAAGCTTTACTTTGAAGATATACACATTCATCTGAAAGTGTATGAATTTCATGAAATGCTTTTGTGAGAATCTCCCATGTGTTTCTCTGAAAAGAAGATTCATTGTTTGGGATATATCAAAGTATTGTTAGAATTGAGAACAGTATTCCTCTTCTGTTTAGAAGCTTTACTTTGAGAGATATTCACATTCATCTGCAAGTGTATGAATTTCATGAAATGCTTTTGTAAGAAACGTAGTCGTGATTTTGAGAAAAGAAGATTCGTTGTGTGGGATGTTTCACAGTATTGTAAGAATTGGGAACAGTGTTCCTCTTACGTTTTGAAACTTTACTTTGAATGATAATCACGTTCATTTGAAAGTGTATGAATTTCATGAAATGCTCTTGTGAGAAACACAGACGTGTTTCTGTGAAAAGAAGAATCGTTTTTTGGGATGTATCAAAGTATGGTTAGAATTGAGAACAGTGTTCCTCTTCCGTTTAGAAGCTTTACTTTGAAGATATACACATTCATCTGAAAGTGTATGAATTTCATCAAATGCTTTTGTGAGAATCTCCCATGTGTTTCTCTGAAAAGAAGATTCATAGTTTGGGATATATCAAAGTATTGTTAGAATTGAGAACAGTATTCCTCTTCTGTTTAGAAGCTTTACTTTGAGAGATATACACATTCATCTGAAAGTGTATTTCATGAAATGCTTTTGTAAGAAACGTAGACGTGATTGTGTGAAAAGAAGATTCGTTGTGTGGGAGTTTTACAGTATTGTTAGAATTGAGAACAGTGTTCCTCTTCCCCTTAGAAGCTTTACTTTAAAAGATAGTCTCGTTCTTTTGAAAGTGTATGAATTTAATGAAATGCTTTTGTGAGAAACACAGGCGCGTTTTGGTGAAAAGAAGATTCGTTGTTTGGGATGTATCAAAGTATTGTTAGAATTGAGAACAGTGTTCCTCTTCCCCTTAGAAGCTTTACTTTAAAAGATATTCACATTCATCTGAAAGTGTATGAATTTCATGAAATGCTTTTGTAAGAAACGTAGACGTGTTTCTGTGAAAAGAATATTCGTAGTTTGGGTTGTATCAAAATATTGTTAGAATTGAGAACAGTGGTCCTCTTCTGTTTAGAAGCTTTACTTTGAGAGATATTCACATTCATCTGAAAGTGTATGAATTTCATGAAATGCTTTTGTAAGAAACATAGACTTGTTTCTGTGAAAAGAAGATTCGTTGTTTGGGATGTATCAAAGTATTGTTAGAATTTAGAACAGTGGTTAGGGTTAGGATTAGGGTTAGTGTTAAGGTTTGAGTTAGGGTTATTGTTAGGGTTAGGGTTAGGGTTAGGGTAGGGTTAGGGTTATGGTTAGGGTTTGGGTTAGGGTTAGGGTTAGGGTTAGGGTTAGGGTTATGGTTAGGGTTAGGGTTAGGTTTTGGGTTAGGGTTAAAAAAAAGAATTTAGAACAGTGTTCCTCTTCCCCTTAGAAGCTTTACTTTGAAAGATAATCTTGTTCTTTTGAAAGTGTATGAATTACATGAAATTCTTTTGTGAAAAACAAAGAAGTCTTTTTGTGAAAAGAAGATTCTTTGTTTGGGATGTATCAAAGTATTGTTAGAATTGAGAACAGTGTTCCTCTTTATCTTAGAAGCTTTACTTTGAAAGATAATCTCGTTCTTTTGAGAGTGTATGAATTTCATGAAATGCTTTTGTGAGAAACACAGACGTGTTTCTGTGAAAAGAAGAATCGTTGTTTGGGATGTATCAAAGTATGGTTAGAATTGAGAACAGTGTTCCTCTTCCGTTTAGAAGCTTTACTTTGAAAGATATTCACATTCATCTGAAAGTGTATGAATTTCATGAAATGCTTTTGTAAGAAACGTAGTCGTGATTGTGAGAAAAGAAGATTCGTTGTGTGGGATGTTTCACAGAATTGTAAGAATAGGGAACAGTGTTCCTCTTACGTTTTGAAGCTTTACTTTGAAAGATAATCACGTTCATTTGAAAGTGTATGAATTTCATGAAATGCTTTTGTGAGAAACACAGACGTGTTTCTGAGAAAAGAGGATTCGATGTTTGGGATGTATTAAAGTATCGTTAGAATTGAGAAAAGTGTTCTACTTCCCCTTAGAAGCTTTACTTTGAAAGATATTCACATTCATCTGAAAGTGTATGAATTTCAGGAAATGCTTTTGTAAGAAACATAGACGTGATTGTGTGAAAAGAAGATTCGTTGTGTGTGATGTTTCACAGTATTGTTAGAATTGAGAACAGTGTTCCTCTTCCGTTTAGAAGCTTTACTTTGAAGATATACACATTCATCTGAAAGTGTATGAATTTCATGAAATGCTTTTGTGAGAATCTCCCATGTGTTTCTCTGAAAAGAAGATTCATTGTTTGGGATATATCAAAGTATTGTCAGAATTGAGAACAGTGTTCCTCTTCTGTTTAGAAGCTTTACTTTGAGAGATATTCACATTCATCTGCAAGTGTATGAATTTCATGAAATGCTTTTGTAAGAAACGTAGTCGTGATTGTGAGAAAAGAAGATTCGTTGTGTGGGATGTTTCACAGTATTGTAAGAATTGGGAACAGTGTTCCTCTTACGTTTTGAAGCTTTACTTTGAAAGATAATCACGTACATTTGAAAGTGTATGAATTTCATGAAATGTGTTTGTGAGAAACACAGACGTGTTTCTGAGAAAAGAGGATTCGTTGTTTGGGATGTATTAAAGTATCGTTAGAATTGAGAAAAGTGGTCTACTTCCCCTTAGAAGCTTTACTTTGAAAGATATTCACATTCATCTGAAAGTGTATGAATTTCAGGAAATGCTTTTGTAAGAAACATAGACGTGATTGTGTGAAAAGAATATTCGTTGTGTGTGATGTTTCACAGTATTGTTAGAATTGAGAACAGTGTTCCTCTTCCCCTTAGAAGCTTTACTTTAAAAGATAATCTTGTTCTTTTGAAAGTGTATGAATTTCATGAAATTCTTTTGTGAGAAACATAGAAGTGTTTTGGTGAAAAGAAGATCCTTTGTTTGGGATGTATCAAAGTATTCTTAGAATTGAGAACAGTGTTCCTCACCCCTTAGAAGCTTTACTTTGAAAGATAATCTCGTTCTTTTGAGAGTGTATGAATTTCTTGAAATGCTTTTGTGAGAAACACAGGCGTGTTTCTGTGAAAAGAAGAATTGTTGTTTGGGATGTATCAAAGTATGGTTAGAATTGAGAACAGTGTTCCTCTTCCGTTTAGAAGCTTTACTTTGAAGATATACACATTCATCTGAAAGTGTATGAATTTCATCAAATGCTTTTGTGAGAATCTCCCATGTGTTTCTCTGAAAAGAAGATTCATAGTTTGGGATATATCAAAGTATTGTTAGAATTGAGATCAGTATTCCTCTTCTGTTTAGAAGCTTTACTTTGAGAGATATACACATTCATCTGAAAGTGTATTTCATGAAATGCTTTTGTAAGAAACGTAGACGTGATTGTGTGAAAAGAAGATTCGTTGTGTGGGAGTTTTACAGTATTGTTAGAATTGAGAACAGTGTTCCTCTTCCCCTTAGAAGCTTTACTTTAAAAGATAGTCTCGTTCTTTTGAAAGTGTATGAATTTAATTAAATGCTTTTGTGAGAAACACAGACGCGTTTTGGTGAAAAGAAGATTCGTTGTTTGGGATGTATCAAAGTATTGTTAGAATTGAGAACAGTGTTCCTCTTCCGTTTAGAAGCTTTACTTTGAAGATATACACATTCATCTGAAAGTGTATGAATTTCATCAAATGCTTTTGTAAGAAACGTAGACGTGTTTCTGTGAAAAGAATATTCGTAGTTTGGGTTGTATCAAAATATTGTTAGAATTGAGAACAGTGGTCCTCTTCTGTTTAGAAGCTTTACTTTGAGAGATATTCACATTCATCTGAAAGTGTATGAATTTCATGAAATGCTTTTGTAAGAAACGTAGTCGTGATTGTGAGAAAAGAAGATTCGTTGTGTGGGATGTTTCACAGAATTGTAAGAATAGGGAACAGTGTTCCTCTTACGTTTTGAAGCTTTACTTTGAAAGATAATCACGTTCATTTGAAAGTGTATGAATTTCATGAAATGCTTTTGTGAGAAACACAGACGTGTTTCTGAGAAAAGAGGATTCGATGTTTGGGATGTATTAAAGTATCGTTAGAATTGAGAAAAGTGTTCTACTTCCCCTTAGAAGCTTTACTTTGAAAGATATTCACATTCATCTGAAAGTGTATGAATTTCAGGAAATGCTTTTGTAAGAAACATAGACGTGATTGTGTGAAAAGAAGATTCGTTGTGTGTGATGTTTCACAGTATTGTTAGAATTGAGAACAGTGTTCCTCTTCCGTTTAGAAGCTTTACTTTGAAGATATACACATTCATCTGAAAGTGTATGAATTTCATGAAATGCTTTTGTGAGAATCTCCCATGTGTTTCTCTGAAAAGAAGATTCATTGTTTGGGATATATCAAAGTATTGTCAGAATTGAGAACAGTGTTCCTCTTCTGTTTAGAAGCTTTACTTTGAGAGATATTCACATTCATCTGCAAGTGTATGAATTTCATGAAATGCTTTTGTAAGAAACGTAGTCGTGATTGTGAGAAAAGAAGATTCGTTGTGTGGGATGTTTCACAGTATTGTAAGAATTGGGAACAGTGTTCCTCTTACGTTTTGAAGCTTTACTTTGAAAGATAATCACGTACATTTGAAAGTGTATGAATTTCATGAAATGTGTTTGTGAGAAACACAGACGTGTTTCTGAGAAAAGAGGATTCGTTGTTTGGGATGTATTAAAGTATCGTTAGAATTGAGAAAAGTGGTCTACTTCCCCTTAGAAGCTTT
Source organism: Microtus californicus (assembly GCA_028537955.1). Classification (NCBI taxonomy): domain Eukaryota; kingdom Metazoa; phylum Chordata; class Mammalia; order Rodentia; family Cricetidae; genus Microtus; species Microtus californicus. The sequence continues at coordinate 3,008,036 of JAQJZF010000025.1, read as the reverse complement.
ACTTTGAAAGATATTCACATTCATCTGAAAGTGTATGAATTTCAGGAAATGCTTTTGTAAGAAACATAGACGTGATTGTGTGAAAAGAATATTCGTTGTGTGTGATGTTTCACAGTATTGTTAGAATTGAGAACAGTGTTCCTCTTCCCCTTAGAAGCTTTACTTTAAAAGATAATCTTGTTCTTTTGAAAGTGTATGAATTTCATGAAATTCTTTTGTGAGAAACATAGAAGTGTTTTGGTGAAAAGAAGATCCTTTGTTTGGGATGTATCAAAGTATTCTTAGAATTGAGAACAGTGTTCCTCACCCCTTAGAAGCTTTACTTTGAAAGATAATCTCGTTCTTTTGAGAGTGTATGAATTTCTTGAAATGCTTTTGTGAGAAACACAGGCGTGTTTCTGTGAAAAGAAGAATTGTTGTTTGGGATGTATCAAAGTATGGTTAGAATTGAGAACAGTGTTCCTCTTCCGTTTAGAAGCTTTACTTTGAAGATATACACATTCATCTGAAAGTGTATGAATTTCATCAAATGCTTTTGTGAGAATCTCCCATGTGTTTCTCTGAAAAGAAGATTCATAGTTTGGGATATATCAAAGTATTGTTAGAATTGAGATCAGTATTCCTCTTCTGTTTAGAAGCTTTACTTTGAGAGATATACACATTCATCTGAAAGTGTATTTCATGAAATGCTTTTGTAAGAAACGTAGACGTGATTGTGTGAAAAGAAGATTCGTTGTGTGGGAGTTTTACAGTATTGTTAGAATTGAGAACAGTGTTCCTCTTCCCCTTAGAAGCTTTACTTTAAAAGATAGTCTCGTTCTTTTGAAAGTGTATGAATTTAATTAAATGCTTTTGTGAGAAACACAGACGCGTTTTGGTGAAAAGAAGATTCGTTGTTTGGGATGTATCAAAGTATTGTTAGAATTGAGAACAGTGTTCCTCTTCCCCTTAGAAGCTTTACTTTAAAAGATATTCACATTCATCTGAAAGTGTATGAATTTCATGAAATGCTTTTGTAAGAAACGTAGACGTGTTTCTGTGAAAAGAATATTCGTAGTTTGGGTTGTATCAAAATATTGTTAGAATTGAGAACAGTGGTCCTCTTCTGTTTAGAAGCTTTACTTTGAGAGATATTCACATTCATCTGAAAGTGTATGAATTTCATGAAATGCTTTTGTAAGAAACATAGACTTGTTTCTGTGAAAAGAAGATTCGTTGTTTGGGATGTATCAAAGTATTGTTAGAATTTAGAACAGTGGTTAGGGTTAGGATTAGGGTTAGGGTTAAGGTTTGAGTTAGGGTTATTGTTAGGGTTAGGGTTAGGGTTAGGGTTAGGGTAGGGTTAGGGTTATGGTTAGGGTTTGGGTTAGGGTTAGGGTTAGGGTTAGGGTTAGGGTTAGGGTTATGGTTAGGGTTAGGGTTAGGTTTTGGGTTAGGGTTAAAAAAAAGAATTTAGAACAGTGTTCCTCTTCCCCTTAGAAGCTTTACTTTGAAAGATAATCTTGTTCTTTTGAAAGTGTATGAATTACATGAAATTCTTTTGTGAAAAACAAAGAAGTCTTTTTGTGAAAAGAAGATTCTTTGTTTGGGATGTATCAAAGTATTGTTAGAATTGAGAACAGTGTTCCTCTTTATCTTAGAAGCTTTACTTTGAAAGATAATCTCGTTCTTTTGAGAGTGTATGAATTTCATGAAATGCTTTTGTGAGAAACACAGACGTGTTTCTGTGAAAAGAAGAATCGTTGTTTGGGATGTATCAAAGTATGGTTAGAATTGAGAACAGTGTTCCTCTTCCGTTTAAAAGCTTTACTTTGAAGATATACACATTCATCTGAAAGTGTATGAATTTCATCAAATGCTTTTGTGAGAATCTCCCATGTGTTTCTCTGAAAAGAAGATTCATTGTTTGGGATATATCAAAGTATTGTTAGAATTGAGAACAGTATTCCTCTTCTGTTTAGAAGCTTTACTTTGAGAGATATACACATTCATCTGAAAGTGTATTTCATAAAATGCTTTTGTAAGAAACGTAGACGTGATTGTGTGAAAAGAAGATTCGTTGTGTGGGAGTTTCACAGTATTGTTAGAATTGAGAACAGTGTTCCTCTTCCCCTTAGAAGCTTTACTTTAAAAGATAGTCTCGTTCTTTTGAAAGTGTATGAATTTAATGAAATGCTTTTGTGAGAAACACAGACGCGTTTTGGTGAAAAGAAGATTCGTTGTTTGGGATGTATCAAAGTATTGTTAGAATTGAGAACAGTGTTCCTCTTCCCCTTAGAAGCTTTACTTTAAAAGATATTCACATTCATCTGCAAGTGTATGAATTTCATGAAATGCTTTTGTAAGAAACGTAGACGTGTTTCTGTGAAAAGAATATTCGCAGTTTGGGTTGTATCAAAATATTGTTAGAATTGAGAACAGTGGTCCTCTTCTGTTTAGAAGCTTTACTTTGAGAGATATTCACATTCATCTGAAAGTGTATGAATTTCATGAAATGCTTTTGTAAGAAACGTAGTCGTGATTGTGAGAAAAGAAGATTCGTTGTGTGGGATGTTTCACAGAATTGTAAGAATAGGGAACAGTGTTCCTCTTACGTTTTGAAGCTTTACTTTGAAAGATAATCACGTACATTTGAAAGTGTATGAATTTCATGAAATGTGTTTGTGAGAAACACAGACGTGTTTCTGAGAAAAGAGGATTCGTTGTTTGGGATGTATTAAAGTATCGTTAGAATTGAGAAAAGTGGTCTACTTCCCCTTAGAAGCTTTACTTTGAAAGATATTCACATTCATCTGAAAGTGTATGAATTTCAGGAAATGCTTTTGTAAGAAACATAGACGTGATTGTGTGAAAAGAATATTCGTTGTGTGTGATGTTTCACAGTATTGTTAGAATTGAGAACAGTGTTCCTCTTCCCCTTAGAAGCTTTACTTTAAAAGATAATCTTGTTCTTTTGAAAGTGTATGAATTTCATGAAATTCTTTTGTGAGAAACATAGAAGTGTTTTGGTGAAAAGAAGATCCTTTGTTTGGGATGTATCAAAGTATTCTTAGAATTGAGAACAGTGTTCCTCACCCCTTAGAAGCTTTACTTTGAAAGATAATCTCGTTCTTTTGAGAGTGTATGAATTTCTTGAAATGCTTTTGTGAGAAACACAGGCGTGTTTCTGTGAAAAGAAGAATTGTTGTTTGGGATGTATCAAAGTATGGTTAGAATTGAGAACAGTGTTCCTCTTCCGTTTAGAAGCTTTACTTTGAAGATATACACATTCATCTGAAAGTGTATGAATTTCATCAAATGCTTTTGTGAGAATCTCCCATGTGTTTCTCTGAAAAGAAGATTCATAGTTTGGGATATATCAAAGTATTGTTAGAATTGAGATCAGTATTCCTCTTCTGTTTAGAAGCTTTACTTTGAGAGATATACACATTCATCTGAAAGTGTATTTCATGAAATGCTTTTGTAAGAAACGTAGACGTGATTGTGTGAAAAGAAGATTCGTTGTGTGGGAGTTTTACAGTATTGTTAGAATTGAGAACAGTGTTCCTCTTCCCCTTAGAAGCTTTACTTTAAAAGATAGTCTCGTTCTTTTGAAAGTGTATGAATTTAATTAAATGCTTTTGTGAGAAACACAGACGCGTTTTGGTGAAAAGAAGATTCGTTGTTTGGGATGTATCAAAGTATTGTTAGAATTGAGAACAGTGTTCCTCTTCCCCTTAGAAGCTTTACTTTAAAAGATATTCACATTCATCTGAAAGTGTATGAATTTCATGAAATGCTTTTGTTAGAAACGTAGACGTGTTTCTGTGAAAAGAATATTCGTAGTTTGGGTTGTATCAAAATATTGTTAGAATTGAGAACAGTGGTCCTCTTCTGTTTAGAAGCTTTACTTTGAGAGATATTCACATTCATCTGAAAGTGTATGAATTTCATGAAATGCTTTTGTAAGAAACATAGACTTGTTTCTGTGAAAAGAAGATTCGTTGTTTGGGATGTATCAAAGTATTGTTAGAATTTAGAACAGTGGTTAGGGTTAGGATTAGGGTTAGGGTTAAGGTTTGAGTTAGGGTTATTGTTAGGGTTAGGGTTAGGGTTAGGGTTAGGGTAGGGTTAGGGTTATGGTTAGGGTTTGGGTTAGGGTTAGGGTTAGGGTTAGGGTTAGGGTTATGGTTAGGGTTAGGGTTAGGTTTTGGGTTAGGGTTAAAAAAAAGAATTTAGAACAGTGTTCCTCTTCCCCTTAGAAGCTTTACTTTGAAAGATAATCTTGTTCTTTTGAAAGTGTATGAATTACATGAAATTCTTTTGTGAAAAACAAAGAAGTCTTTTTGTGAAAAGAAGATTCTTTGTTTGGGATGTATCAAAGTATTGTTAGAATTGAGAACAGTGTTCCTCTTCCCCTTAGAAGCTTTACTTTGAAAGATAGTCTCGTTCTTTTGAAAGTGTATGAATTTCATGAAATGCTCTTGTGAGAAACACAGACATGTTTCTGTGAAAAGAAGAATCGTTGTTTGGGATGTATCAAAGTATGGTTAGAATTGAGAACAGTGTTCCTCTTCCGTTTAGAAGCTTTACTTTGAAGATATACACATTCATCTGAAAGTGTATGAATTTCATCAAATGCTTTTGTGAGAATCTCCCATGTGTTTCTCTGAAAAGAAGATTCATAGTTTGGGATATATCAAAGTATTGTTAGAATTGAGAACAGTATTCCTCTTCTGTTTAGAAGCTTTACTTTGAGAGATATACACATTCATCTGAAAGTGTATTTCATGAAATGCTTTTGTAAGAAACGTAGACGTGATTGTGTGAAAAGAAGATTCGTTGTGTGGGAGTTTCACAGTATTGTTAGAATTGAGAACAGTGTTCCTCTTCCCCTTAGAAGCTTTACTTTAAAAGATAGTCTCGTTCTTTTGAAAGTGTATGAATTTAATGAAATGCTTTTGTGAGAAACACAGACGCGTTTTGGTGAAAAGAAGATTCGTTGTTTGGGATGTATCAAAGTATTGTTAGAATTGAGAACAGTGTTCCTCTTCCCCTTAGAAGCTTTACTTTAAAAGATATTCACATTCATCTGCAAGTGTATGAATTTCATGAAATGCTTTTGTAAGAAACGTAGACGTGTTTCTGTGAAAAGAATATTCGTAGTTTGGGTTGTATCAAAATATTGTTAGAATTGAGAACAGTGGTCCTCTTCTGTTTAGAAGCTTTACTTTGAGAGATATTCACATTCATCTGAAAGTGTATGAATTTCATGAAATGCTTTTGTAAGAAACGTAGTCGTGATTGTGAGAAAAGAAGATTCGTTGTGTGGGATGTTTCACAGAATTGTAAGAATAGGGAACAGTGTTCCTCTTACGTTTTGAAGCTTTACTTTGAAAGATAATCACGTTCATTTGAAAGTGTATGAATTTCATGAAATGCTTTTGTGAGAAACACAGACGTGTTTCTGAGAAAAGAGGATTCGATGTTTGGGATGTATTAAAGTATCGTTAGAATTGAGAAAAGTGTTCTACTTCCCCTTAGAAGCTTTACTTTGAAAGATATTCACATTCATCTGAAAGTGTATGAATTTCAGGAAATGCTTTTGTAAGAAACATAGACGTGATTGTGTGAAAAGAAGATTCGTTGTGTGTGATGTTTCACAGTATTGTTAGAATTGAGAACAGTGTTCCTCTTCCGTTTAGAAGCTTTACTTTGAAGATATACACATTCATCTGAAAGTGTATGAATTTCATGAAATTCTTTTGTGAGAATCTCCCATGTGTTTCTCTGAAAAGAAGATTCATTGTTTGGGATATATCAAAGTATTGTTAGAATTGAGAACAGTGTTCCTCTTCTGTTTAGAAGCTTTACTTTGAGAGATATTCACATTCATCTGCAAGTGTATGAATTTCATGAAATGCTTTTGTAAGAAACGTAGTCGTGATTGTGAGAAAAGAAGATTCGTTGTGTGGGATGTTTCACAGTATTGTAAGAATTGGGAACAGTGTTCCTCTTACGTTTTGAAGCTTTACTTTGAAAGATAATCACGTACATTTGAAAGTGTATGAATTTCATGAAATGTGTTTGTGAGAAACACAGACGTGTTTCTGAGAAAAGAGGATTCGTTGTTTGGGATGTATTAAAGTATCGTTAGAATTGAGAAAAGTGGTCTACTTCCCCTTAGAAGCTTTACTTTGAAAGATATTCACATTCATCTGAAAGTGTATGAATTTCAGGAAATGCTTTTGTAAGAAACATAGACGTGATTGTGTGAAAAGAATATTCGTTGTGTGTGATGTTTCACAGTATTGTTAGAATTGAGAACAGTGTTCCTCTTCCCCTTAGAAGCTTTACTTTAAAAGATAATCTTGTTCTTTTGAAAGTGTATGAATTTCATGAAATTCTTTTGTGAGAAACATAGAAGTGTTTTGGTGAAAAGAAGATTCTTTGTTTGGGATGTATCAAAGTATTCTTAGAATTGAGAACAGTGTTCCTCACCCCTTAGAAGCTTTACTTTGAAAGATAATCTCGTTCTTTTGAGAGTGTATGAATTTCTTGAAATGCTTTTGTGAGAAACACAGACGTGTTTCTGTGAAAAGAAGAATCGTTGTTTGGGATGTATCAAAGTATGGTTAGAATTGAGAACAGTGTTCCTCTTCCGTTTAGAAGCTTTACTTTGAAGATATACACATTCATCTGAAAGTGTATGAATTTCATGAAATGCTTTTGTGAGAATCTCCCATGTGTTTCTCTGAAAAGAAGATTCATTGCTTGGGATATATCAAAGTATTGTTAGAATTGAGAACAGTGTTCCTCTTCTGTTTAGAAGCTTTACTTTGAGAGATATTCACATTCATCTGAAAGTGTATGAATTTCATGAAATGCTTTTGTAAGAAACGTAGTCGTGATTGTGAGAAAAGATGATTCGTTGTGTGGGATGTTTCACAGTATTGTAAGAATTGGGAACAGTGTTCCTCTTACGTTTTGAAGCTTTACTTTGAAAGATAATCACTTTCATTTGAAAGTGTATGAATTTCATGAAATGCTTTTGTGAGAAACACAGACGTGTTTCTGAGAAAAGAGGATTCGTTGTTTGGGATGTATTAAAGTATCGTTAGAATTGAGAAAAGTGTTCTACTTCCCCTTAGAAGCTTTACTTTGAAAGATATTCACATTCATCTGAAAGTGTATGAATTTCAGGAAATGCTTTTGTAAGAAACATAGACGTGATTGTGTGAAAAGAAGATTCGTTGTGTGTGATGTTTCACAGTATTATTAGAATTGAGAACAGTGTTCCTCTTACCCTTAGAAGCTTTACTTTGAAAGATAATCTCGTTCTTTTGAAAGTGTATGAATTTCATGAAATTCTTTTGTGAGAAACATAGAAGTGTTTTGGTGAATAGAAGATTCTTTGGGATATATCAAAGTATTGTTAGAATTGAGAACAGTGTTCCTCTTCCCCTTAGAAGCTTTACTTTGAAAGATAGTCTCGTTCTTTTGAAAGTGTATGAATTTCATGAAATGCTCTTGTGAGAAACACAGACATGTTTCTGTGAAAAGAAGAATCGTTGTTTGGGATGTATCAAAGTATGGTTAGAATTGAGAACAGTGTTCCTCTTCCGTTTAGAAGCTTTACTTTGAAGATATACACATTCATCTGAAAGTGTATGAATTTCATCAAATGCTTTTGTGAAAATCTCCCATGTGTTTCTCTGAAAAGAAGATTCATAGTTTGGGATATATCAAAGTATTGTTAGAATTGAGAACAGTATTCCTCTTCTGTTTAGAAGCTTTACTTTGAGAGATATACACATTCATCTGAAAGTGTATTTCTTAAAATGCTTTTGTAAGAAACGTAGACGTGATTGTGTGAAAAGAAGATTCGTTGTGTGGGAGTTTCACAGTATTGTTAGAATTGAGAACAGTGTTCCTCTTCCCCTTAGAAGCTTTACTTTAAAAGATAGTCTCGTTCTTTTGAAAGTGTATGAATTTAATGAAATGCTTTTGTGAGAAACACAGACGCGTTTTGGTGAAAAGAAGATTCGTTGTTTGGGATGTATCAAAGTATTGTTAGAATTGAGAACAGTGTTCCTCTTCCCCTTAGAAGCTTTACTTTAAAAGATATTCACATTCATCTGCAAGTGTATGAATTTCATGAAATGCTTTTGTAAGAAACGTAGACGTGTTTCTGTGAAAAGAATATTCGTAGTTTGGGTTGTATCAAAATATTGTTAGAATTGAGAACAGTGGTCCTCTTCTGTTTAGAAGCTTTACTTTGAGAGATATTCACATTCATCTGAAAGTGTATGAATTTCATGAAATGCTTTTGTAAGAAACGTAGTCGTGATTGTGAGAAAAGAAGATTCGTTGTGTGGGATGTTTCACAGAATTGTAAGAATAGGGAACAGTGTTCCTCTTCCGTTTTGAAGCTTTACTTTGAAAGATAATCACGTTCATTTGAAAGTGTATGAATTTCATGAAATGCTTTTGTGAGAAACACAGACGTGTTTCTGAGAAAAGAGGATTCGATGTTTGGGATGTATTAAAGTATCGTTAGAATTGAGAAAAGTGTTCTACTTCCCCTTAGAAGCTTTACTTTGAAAGATATTCACATTCATCTGAAAGTGTATGAATTTCAGGAAATGCTTTTGTAAGAAACGTAGTCGTGATTGTGAGAAAAGAAGATTCGTTGTGTGGGATGTTTCACAGTATTGTAAGAATTGGGAACAGTGTTCCTCTTACGTTTTGAAGCTTTACTTTGAAAGATAATCACGTATTGTTAGAATTGAGAACAGTGTTCCTCTTCCGTTTAGAAGCTTTACTTTGAAGATATACACATTCATCTGAAAGTGTATGAATTTCATGAAATGCTTTTGTGAGAATCTCCCATGTGTTTCTCTGAAAAGAAGATTCATTGTTTGGGATATATCAAAGTATTGTTAGAATTGAGAACAGTGTTCCTCTTCTGTTTAGAAGCTTTACTTTGAGAGATATTCACATTCATCTGCAAGTGTATGAATTTCATGAAATGCTTTTGTAAGAAACGTAGTCGTGATTGTGAGAAAAGAAGATTCGTTGTGTGGGATGTTTCACAGTATTGTAAGAATTGGGAACAGTGTTCCTCTTACGTTTTGAAGCTTTACTTTGAAAGATAATCACGTACATTTGAAAGTGTATGAATTTCATGAAATGTGTTTGTGAGAAACACAGACGTGTTTCTGAGAAAAGAGGATTCGTTGTTTGGGATGTATTAAAGTATCGTTAGAATTGAGAAAAGTGTTCTACTTCCCCTTAGAAGCTTTACTTTGAAAGATATTCACATTCATCTGAAAGTGTATGAATTTCAGGAAATGCTTTTGTAAGAAACATAGACGTGATTGTGTGAAAAGAATATTTGTTGTGTGTGATGTTTCACAGTATTGTTAGAATTGAGAACAGTGTTCCTCTTCCCCTTAGAAGCTTTACTTTAAAAGATAATCTTGTTCTTTTGAAAGTGTATGAATTTCATGAAATTCTTTTGTGAGAAACATAGAAGTGTTTTGGTGAAAAGAAGATCCTTTGTTTGGGATGTATCAAAGTATTCTTAGAATTGAGAACAGTGTTCCTCACCCCTTAGAAGCTTTACTTTGAAAGATAATCTCGTTCTTTTGAGAGTGTATGAATTTCTTGAAATGCTTTTGTGAGAAACACAGACGTGTTTCTGTGAAAAGAAGAATTGTTGTTTGGGATGTATCAAAGTATGGTTAGAATTGAGAACAGTGTTCCTCTTCCGTTTAGAAGCTTTACTTTGAAGATATACACATTCATCTGAAAGTGTATGAATTTCATGAAATGCTTTTGTGAGAATCTCCCATGTGTTTCTCTGAAAAGAAGATTCATTGTTTGGGATATATCAAAGTATTGTTAGAATTGAGAACAGTGTTCCTCTTCTGTTTAGAAGCTTTACTTTGAGAGATATTCACATTCATCTGCAAGTGTATGAATTTCATCAAATGCTTTTGTAAGAAACGTAGACGTGATTGTGTGAGAAGAAGATTCGTTGTGTGTGATGTTTCACAGTATTATTAGAATTGAGAACAGTGTTCCTCTTACCCTTAGAAGCTTTACTTAGAAAGATAATCTCGTTCTTTTGAAAGTGTATGAATTTCATGAAATTCTTTTGTGAGAAACATAGAAGTGTTTTGGTGAAAAGAAGATTCTTTGTTTGGGATGTATCAAAGTATTGTTAGAATTGAGAACAGTGTTCCTCTTCCCCTTAGAAGCTTTACTTTGAAAGATAGTCTCGTTCTTTTGAAAGTGTATGAATTTCATGAAATGCTCTTGTGAGAAACACAGACGTGTTTCTGTGAAAAGAAGAATCGTTGTTTGGGATGTATCAAAGTATGGTTAGAATTGAGAACAGTGTTCCTCTTCCGTTTAGAAGCTTTACTTTGAAGATATACACATTCATCTGAAAGTGTATGAATTTCATCAAATGCTTTTGTGAGAATCTCCCATGTGTTTCTCTGAAAAGAAGATTCATAGTTTGGGATATATCAAAGTATTGTTAGAATTGAGAACAGTATTCCTCTTCTGTTTAGAAGCTTTACTTTGAGAGATATACACATTCATCTGAAAGTGTATTTCATGAAATGCTTTTGTAAGAAACGTAGACGTGATTGTGTGAAAAGAAGATTCGTTGTGTGGGAGTTTCACAGTATTGTTAGAATTGAGAACAGTGTTCCTCTTCCCCTTAGAAGCTTTACTTTAAAAGATAGTCTCGTTCTTTTGAAAGTGTATGAATTTAATGAAATGCTTTTGTGAGAAACACAGACGCGTTTTGGTGAAAAGAAGATTCGTTGTTTGGGATGTATCAAAGTATTGTTAGAATTGAGAACAGTGTTCCTCTTCCCCTTAGAAGCTTTACTTTAAAAGATATTCACATTCATCTGAAAGTGTATGAATTTCATGAAATGCTTTTGTAAGAAACGTAGACGTGTTTCTGTGAAAAGAATATTCGTAGTTTGGGTTGTATCAAAATATTGTTAGAATTGAGAACAGTGGTCCTCTTCTGTTTAGAAGCTTTACTTTGAGAGATATTCACATTCATCTGAAAGTGTATGAATTTCATGAAATGCTTTTGTAAGAAACATGGACTTGTTTCTGTTAAAAGAAGATTCGTTGTTTGGGATGTATCAAAGTATGGTTAGAATTGAGAACAGTGTTCCTCTTCCGTTTAGAAGCTTTACTTTGAAGATATACACATTCATCTGAAAGTGTATGAATTTCATGAAATGCTTTTGTGAGAATCTCCCATGTGTTTCTCTGAAAAGAAGATTCATTGTTTGGGATATATCAAAGTATTGTTAGAATTGAGAATAGTATTCCTCTTCTGTTTAGAAGCTTTACTTTGAGAGATATTCACATTCATCTGCAAGTGTATGAATTTCATGAAATGCTTTTGTAAGAAACATAGTCGTGATTTTGAGAAAAGAAGATTCGTTGTGTGGGATGTTTCACAGTATTGTAAGAATTGGGAACAGTGTTCCTCTTACGTTTTGAAGCTTTACTTTGAATGATAATCACGTTCATTTGAAAGTGTATGAATTTCATGAAATGCCCTTGTGAGAAACACAGACGTGTTTCTGTGAAAAGAAGAATCGTTGTTTGGGATGTATCAAAGTATGGTTAGAATTGAGAACAGTGTTCCTCTTCCGTTTAGAAGCTTTACTTTGAAGATATACACATTCATCTGAAAGTGTATGAATTTCATCAAATGCTTTTGTGAGAATCTCCCATGTGTTTCTCTGAAAAGAAGATTCATAGTTTGGGATATATCAAAGTATTGTTAGAATTGAGAACAGTATTCCTCTTCTGTTTAGAAGCTTTACTTTGAGAGATATACACATTCATCTGAAAGTGTATTTCATAAAATGCTTTTGTAAGAAACGTAGACGTGATTGTGTGAAAAGAAGATTCGTTGTGTGGGAGTTTCACAGTATTGTTAGAATTGAGAACAGTGTTCCTCTTCCCCTTAGAAGCTTTACTTTAAAAGATAGTCTCGTTCTTTTGAAAGTGTATGAATTTAATGAAATGCTTTTGTGAGAAACACAGACGCGTTTTGGTGAAAAGAAGATTCGTTGTTTGGGATGTATCAAAGTATTGTTAGAATTGAGAACAGTGTTCCTCTTCCCCTTAGAAGCTTTACTTTAAAAGATATTCACATTCATCTGCAAGTGTATGAATTTCATGAAATGCTTTTGTAAGAAACGTAGACGTGTTTCTGTGAAAAGAATATTCGTAGTTTGGGTTGTATCAAAATATTGTTAGAATTGAGAACAGTGGTCCTCTTCTGTTTAGAAGCTTTACTTTGAGAGATATTCACATTCATCTGAAAGTGTATGAATTTCATGAAATGCTTTTGTGAGAATCTCCCATGTGTTTCTCTGAAAGGAAGATTCATTGTTTGGGATATATCAAAGTATTGTTAGAATTGAGAACAGTGTTCCTCTTCTGTTTAGAAGCTTTACTTTGAGAGATATTCACTTTCATCTGCAAGTGTATGAATTTCATGAAATGCTTTTGTAAGAAACGTAGACGTGATTGTGTGAAAAGAAGATTCGTTGTGTGTGATGTTTCACAGTATTATTAGAATTGAGAACAGTGTTCCTCTTACCCTTAGAAGCTTTACTTTGAAAGATAATCTCGTTCTTTTGAAAGTGTATGAATTTCATGAAATTCTTTTGTGAGAAACATAGAAGTGTTTTGGTGAAAAGAAGATTCTTTGTTTGGGATGTATCAAAGTATTGTTAGAATTGAGAACAGTGTTCCTCTTCCCCTTAGAAGCTTTACTTTGAAAGATAGTCTCGTTCTTTTGAAAGTGTATGAATTTCACGAAATGCTCTTGTGAGAAACACAGACGTGTTTCTGTGAAAAGAAGAATCGTTGTTTGGGATGTATCAAAGTATGGTTAGAATTGAGAACAGTGTTCCTCTTCCGTTTAGAAGCTTTACTTTGAAGATATACACATTCATCTGAAAGTGTATGAATTTCATGAAATGCTTTTGTAAGAAACATAGACTTGTTTCTGTGAAAAGAAGATTCGTTGTTTGGGATGTATCAAAGTATTGTTAGAATTTAGAACAGTGGTTAGGGTTAGTGTTAGGGTTAGGGTAGGGTTAGGATTATGGTTAGGGTTTGGGTTAGGGTTAGGGTTAGGGTTAGGGATAGGGTTATGGTTAGAGTTAGGGTTAGGATTTGGGTTAGAGTTAAAAAAAAAGAATTTAGAACAGTGTTCCTCTTCCCCTTAGAAGCTTTACTTCAAAAGATAGTCTCTTTCTTTTGAAAGTGTATGAATTTAATGAAATGCTTTTGTGAGAAACACAGACGCGTTTTGGTGAAAAGAAGATTCGTTGTTTGGGATGTATCAAAGTATTTTTAGAATTGAGAACAGTGTTCCTCTTCCGTTTAGAAGCTTTACTTTGAAGATATACACATTCATCTGAAAGTGTATGAATTTCATGAAATGCTTTTGTGAGAATCTCCCATGTGTTTCTCTGAAAAGAAGATTCATTGTTTGGGATATATCAAAGTATTGTTAGAATTGAGAACAGTGTTCCTCTTCTGTTTAGAAGCTTTACTTTGAGAGATATTCACATTCATCTGCAAGTGTATGAATTTCAGGAAATGCTTTTGTAAGAAACATAGACGTGATTGTGTGAAAAGAAGATTCGTTGTGTGTGATGTTTCACAGTATTATTAGAATTGAGAACAGTGTTCCTCTTACCCTTAGAAGCTTTACTTTGAAAGATAATCTCGTTCTTTTGAAAGTGTATGAATTTCATGAAATTCTTTTGTGAGAAACATAGAAGTGTTTTGGTGAAAAGAGGATTCGTTCTTTGGGATGTATTAAAGTATCGTTAGAATTGAGAAAAGTGTTCTACTTCCCCTTAGAAGCTTTACTTTGAAAGATAGTCTCGTTCTTTTGAAAGTGTATGAATTTCATGAAATGCTCTTGTGAGAAACACAGAAGTGTTTCTGTGAAAAAAAGAATCGTTGTTTGGGATGTATCAAAGTATGGTTAGAATTGAGAACAGTGTTCCTCATCCGTTTAGAAGCTTTACTTTGAGAGATATTCAAATTCATCTGAAAGTGTATGAATTTCATGAAATGCTTTTGTAAGAAACGTAGTCGTGATTGTGAGAAAAGAAGATTCGTTGTGTGGGATGTTTCACAGTATTGTAAGAATTGGGAACAGTGTTCCTCTTAAGTTTTGAAGCTTTTCTTTGAAAGATAATCACGTTCATTTGAAAGTGTATGAATTTCATGAAATGCTTTTGTGAGAAACACAGACGTGTTTCTGAGAAAAGAGGATTCGTTGTTTGGGATGTATTAAAGTATCGTTAGAATTGAGAAAAGTGTTCTACTTCCCCTTAGAAGCTTTACTTTGAAAGATATTCACATTCATCTGAAAGTGTATGAATTTCAGGAAATGCTTTTGTAAGAAACATAGACGTGATTGTGTGAAAAGAAGATTCGTTGTGTGTGATGTTTCACAGTATTGTTAGAATTGAGAACAGTGTTCCTCTTCCCCTTAGAAGCTTTACTTTAAAAGATAATCTTGTTCTTTTGAAAGTGTATGAATTTCATGAAATTCTTTTGTGAGAAACATTGAAGTGTTTTGGTGAAAAGACAATTCTTTGTTTGGGATGTATCAAAGTATTCTTAGAATTGAGAACAGTGTTCCTCACCCCTTAGAAGCTTTACTTTGAAAGATAGTCTCGTTCTTTTGAAAGTGTATGAATTTCTTGAAATGCTTTTGTGAGAAACACAGACGTGTTTCTGTGAAAAGAAGAATCGTTGTTTGGGATGTATCAAAGTATTTTTAGAATTGAGAACAGTGTTCCTCTTCCGTTTAGAAGCTTTACTTTGAAGATATACACATTCATCTGAAAGTGTATGAATTTCATCAAATGCTTTTGTGAGAATCTCCCATGTGTTTCTCTGAAAAGAAGATTCATAGTTTGGGATATATCAAAGTATTGTTAGAATTGAGAACAGTATTCCTCTTCTGTTTAGAAGCTTTACTTTGAGAGATATACACATTCATCTGAAAGTGTATTTCATGAAATGCTTTTGTAAGAAACGTAGACGTGATTGTGTGAAAAGAAGATTCGTTGTGTGGGAGTTTCACAGTATTGTTAGAATTGAAAACAGTGTTCCTCTTCCCCTTAGAAGCTTTACTTTAAAAGATAGTCTCGTTCTTTTGTAAGTGTATGAATAATGAAATGCTTTTGTGAGAAACACAGACGCGTTTTGGTGAAAAGAAGATTCGTTGTTTGGGATGTATCAAAGTATTGTTAGAATTGAGAACAGTGTACCTCTTCCCCTTAGAAGCTTTACATTAAAAGATATTCACATTCATCTGAAAGTGTATGAATTTTATGAAATGCTTTTGTAAGAAACGTAGACGTGTTTCTGTGAAATGAATATTCGTAGTTTGGGTTGTATCAAAATATTGTTAGAATTGAGAACAGTGGTCCTCTTCTGTTTAGAAGCTTTACTTTGAGAGATATTCACATTCATCTGAAAGTGTATGAATTTCATGAAATGCTTTTGTAAGAAACATAGACTTGTTTCTGTGAAAAGAAGATTCGTTGTTTGGGATGTATCAAAGTATTGTTAGAATTTAGAACAGTGGTTAGGGTTAGGGTTAGGGTTAGGGTAGGGTTAGGGTTATGGTTAGGGTTTGGGTTAGGGTTAGGGTTAGGGTTAGGGTTAGGGTTATGGTTAGGGTTAGGGTTAGGATTTGGGTTAGGGTTAAAAAAAAAGAATTTAGAACAGTGTTCCTCTTCCCCTTAGAAGCTTTACTTTAAAAGATGGTCTCGTTCTTTTGAAAGTGTATGAATTTAATGAAATGCTTTTGTGAGAAACACAGAAGCGTTTTGGTGAAAAGAAGATTCGTTGTTTGGGATGTATCAAAGTATTGTTAGAATTGAGAACAGTGTTCCTCTTCCCCTTAGAAGCTTTACTTTGAAAGATATTCACATTCATCTGAAAGTGTATGAATTTCAGGAAATGCTTTTGTAAGAAACATAGACGTGATTGTGTGAAAAGAAGATTCGTTGTGTGTGATGTTTCACAGTATTGTTAGAATTGAGAACAGTGTTCCTCTTCCGTTTAGAAGCTTTACTTTGAAGATATACACATTCATCTGAAAGTGTATGAATTTCATGAAATGCTTTTGTGAGAATCTCCCATGTGTTTCTCTGAAAAGAAGATTCATTGTTTGGGATATATCAAAGTATTGTTAGAATTGAGAACAGTGTTCCTCTTCTGTTTAGAAGCTTTACTTTGAGAGATATTCACATTCATCTGCAAGTGTATGAATTTCATGAAATGCTTTTGTAAGAAACGTAGACGTGATTGTGTGAAAAGAAGATTCGTTGTGTGTGATGTTTCACAGTATTATTAGAATTGAGAACAGTGTTCCTCTTACCCTTAGAAGCTTTACTTTGAAAGATAATCACGTTCATTTGAAAGTGTATGAATTTCATGAAATGCTTTTGTGAGAAACACAGACGTGTTTCTGAGAAAAGAGGATTCGATGTTTGGGATGTATTAAAGTATCGTTAGAATTGAGAAAAGTGTTCTACTTCCCCTTAGAAGCTTTACTTTGAAAGATAGTCTCGTTCTTTTGAAAGTGTATGAATTTCATGAAATGCTCTTGTGAGAAACACAGACGTGTTTCTGTGAAAAGAAGAATCGTTGTTTGGGATGTATCAAAGTATGGTTAGAATTGAGAACAGTGTTCCTCTTCCGTTTAGAAGCTTTACTTTGAAGATATACACATTCATCTGAAAGTGTATGAATTTCATCAAATGCTTTTGTGAGAATCTCCCATGTGTTTCTCTGAAAAGAAGATTCATTGCTTGGGATATATCAAAGTATTGTTAGAATTGAGAACAGTGTTCCTCTTCTGTTTAGAAGCTTTACTTTGAGAGATATTCACATTCATCTGAAAGTGTATGAATTTCATGAAATGCTTTTTTAAGAAACGTAGTCGTGATTGTGAGAAAAGAAGATTCGTTGTGTGGGATATTTCACAGTATTGTAAGAATTGGGAACAGTGTTCCTCTTACGTTTTGGAGCTTTACTTTGAAAGATAATCACGTTCATTTGAAAGTGTATGAATTTCATGAAATGCTTTTGTGAGAAACACAGACGTGTTTCTGAGAAAAGAGGATTCGTTGTTTGGGATGTATTAAAGTATCGTTAGAATTGAGAACAGTGATCCTCTTCTGTTTAGAAGCTTTACTTTGAGAGATATTCACATTCATCTGAAAGTGTATGAATTTCATGAAATGCTTTTGTAAGAAACATAGACTTGTTTCTGTGAAAAGAAGATTCGTTGTTTGGGATGTATCAAAGTATTGTTAGAATTGAGAACAGTGGTCCTCTTCTGTTTAGAAGCTTTACTTTGAGAGATATTCACATTCATCTGAAAGTGTATGAATTTCATGAAATGCTTTTGTAAGAAACATAGACTTGTTTCTGTGAAAAGAAGATTCGTTGTTTGGGATGTATCAAAGTATTGTTAGAATTTAGAACAGTGGTTAGGGTTAGGATTAGGGTTAGGGTTATGGTTAGGGTTTGGGTTAGGGTTAGGGTTAGGGTTAGGGTATGGTTAGGGTTATGGTTAGGGTTTGGGTTAGGGTTAGGGTTAGGGTTAGGGTTAGGGTTAGGGTTATGGTTAGGGTTAGGGTTAGGTTTTGGGTTAGGGTTAAAAAAAAAGAATTTAGAACAGTGTTTCTCTTCCCCTTAGAAGCTTTACTTTGAAAGATAATCTTGTTATTTTGAAAGTGTATGAATTACATGAAATTCTTTTGTGAAAAACAAAGAAGTCTTTTGGTGAAAAGAAGATTCTTTGTTTGGGATGTATCAAAGTATTGTTAGAATTGAGAACAGTGTTCCTCTTTCCCTTAGAATCTTTACTTTGAAAGATAGTCTCGTTCTTTTGAAAGTGTATGAATTTCATGAAATGCTCTTGTGAGAAACACAGACGTGTTTCTGTGAAAAGAAGAATCGTTGTTTGGGATGTATCAAAGTATGGTTAGAATTGAGAACAGTGTTCCTCTTCCGTTTAGAAGCTTTACTTTGAAGATATACACATTCATCTGAAAGTGTATGAATTTCATCAAATGCTTTTGTGAGAATCTCCCATGTGTTTCTCTGAAAAGAAGATTCATTGCTTGGGATATATCAAAGTATTGTTAGAATTGAGAACAGTGTTCCTCTTCTGTTTAGAAGCTTTACTTTGAGAGATATTCACATTCATCTGAAAGTGTATGAATTTCATGAAATGCTTTTTTAAGAAACGTAGTCGTGATTGTGAGAAAAGAAGATTCGTTGTGTGGGATATTTCACAGTATTGTAAGAATTGGGAACAGTGTTCCTCTTACGTTTTGGAGCTTTACTTTGAAAGATAATCACGTTCATTTGAAAGTGTATGAATTTCATGAAATGCTTTTGTGAGAAACACAGACGTGTTTCTGAGAAAAGAGGATTCGTTGTTTGGGATGTATTAAAGTATCGTTAGAATTGAGAACAGTGATCCTCTTCTGTTTAGAAGCTTTACTTTGAGAGATATTCACATTCATCTGAAAGTGTATGAATTTCATGAAATGCTTTTGTAAGAAACATAGACTTGTTTCTGTGAAAAGAAGATTCGTTGTTTGGGATGTATCAAAGTATTGTTAGAATTGAGAACAGTGGTCCTCTTCTGTTTAGAAGCTTTACTTTGAGAGATATTCACATTCATCTGAAAGTGTATGAATTTCATGAAATGCTTTTGTAAGAAACATAGACTTGTTTCTGTGAAAAGAAGATTCGTTGTTTGGGATGTATCAAAGTATTGTTAGAATTTAGAACAGTGGTTAGGGTTAGGATTAGGGTTAGGGTTATGGTTAGGGTTTGGGTTAGGGTTAGGGTTAGGGTTAGGGTATGGTTAGGGTTATGGTTAGGGTTTGGGTTAGGGTTAGGGTTAGGGTTAGGGTTAGGGTTATGGTTAGGGTTAGGGTTAGGTTTTGGGTTAGGGTTAAAAAAAAAGAATTTAGAACAGTGTTTCTCTTCCCCTTAGAAGCTTTACTTTGAAAGATAATCTTGTTATTTTGAAAGTGTATGAATTACATGAAATTCTTTTGTGAAAAACAAAGAAGTCTTTTGGTGAAAAGAAGATTCTTTGTTTGGGATGTATCAAAGTATTGTTAGAATTGAGAACAGTGTTCCTCTTTCCCTTAGAATCTTTACTTTGAAAGATAATCTCGTTCTTTTGAGAGTGTATGAATTTCATGAAATGCTTTTGTGAGAAACACAGACGTGTTTCTGTGAAAAGAAGAATCGTTTTTTGGGATGTATCAAAGTATGGTTAGAATTGAGAACAGTGTTCCTCTTCCGTTTAGAAGCTTTACTTTGAAAGATATTCACATTCATCTGAAAGTGTATGAATTTCATGAAATGCTTTTTTAAGAAACGTAGTCGTGATTGTGAGAAAAGAAGATTCGTTGTGTGGGATGTTTCACAGTATTGTAAGAATTGGGAACAGTGTTCCTCTTACGTTTTGAAGCTTTACTTTGAAAGATAATCACGTTCATTTGAAAGTGTATGAATTTCATGAAATGCTTTTGTGAGAAACACAGACGTGTTTCTGAGAAAAGAGGATTCGTTGTTTGGGATGTATTAAAGTATCGTTAGAATTGAGAAAAGTGTTCTACTTCCCCTTAGAAGCTTTACTTTGAAAGATATTCACATTCATCTGAAAGTGTATGAATTTCAGGAAATGCTTTTGTAAGAAACATAGACGTGATTGTGTGAAAAGAAGATTCGTTGTGTGTGATGTTTCACAGTATTGTTAGAAATGAGAACAGTGTTCCTCTTCCCCTTAGAAGCTTTACTTTAAAAGATAATCTTGTTCTTTTGAAAGTGTATGAATTACATGAAATTCTTTTGTGAGAAACATAGAAGTGTTTTGGTGAAAAGAAGATTCTTTGTTTGGGATGTATCAAAGTATTCTTAGAATTGAGAACAGTGTTCTTCACCCCTTAGAAGCTTTACTTTGAAAGAAAATCTCGTTCTTTTGAGAGTGTATGAATTTCTTGAAATGCTTTTGTGAGAAACACAGACGTGTTTCTGTGAAAAGAAGAATCGTTGTTTGGGATGTATCAAAGTATGGTTAGAATTGAGAACAGTGTTCCTCTTCCGTTTAGAAGCTTTACTTTGAAGATATACACATTCATCTGAAAGTGTATGAATTTCATGAAATGCTTTTGTGAGAATCTCCCATGTGTTTCTCTGAAAAGAAGATTCATTGTTTGGGATATATCAGAGTATTGTTGGAATTGAGAACAGTGTTCCTCTTCTATTTAGAAGCTTTACTTTGAGAGATATTCACATTCATCTGCAAGTGTATGAATTTCATGAAATGCTTTTGTAAGAAACGTAGACGTGATTGTGTGAAAAGAAGATTCGTTGTGTGTGATGTTTCACAGTATTATTAGAATTGAGAACAGTGTTCCTC
>JAQJZF010000025.1:2970000-2982500 GCA_028537955.1 Microtus californicus | reverse complement strand
GTGGTTAGGGTTAGGATTAGGGTTAGGGTCTGGGTTAGGGTTAGGTTTAGGGTTAGGGTTAGGGTTTAGGTTTAGGGATAGGGTTAGGCTTAGGGTTAGGGTTACGATTAGGGTTAGGGTTAGGGTTATGGTTTAGGGTTTAGGGTTAGGGTTAGGGTTAGTGTTAGGGGTAAAAAAAAAAGAATTTAGAACAGTGTTCCTCTCCCCCTTAGAAGCTTTACTTTGAAAGATAATCTCGTTCTTTTGAAAGTGTATGAATTTCATGTAATGCTTTTGTGAGAAACACAGACGTATTTCTGTGAAAAGAAGATTCGTTGTTTGGGATGTATCAAAGTATGGTTAGAATTGAGAACAGTGTTCCTCTTCCTTTTAGAAGCTTTTCTTTGAAAGATATTCACATTCATCTGAAAGTGTATGAATTTCATGAAATGCTTTTGTGAGAATGTCCCATGTGTTTCTCTGAAAAGAAGATTCATTGCTTGGGATATATCAAAGTATTGTTAGAATTGAGAACAGTGTTCCTCTTCTGTTTAGAAGCTTTACTTTGAGAGATATTCACATTCATCTGAAAGTGTATGAATTTCATGAAATGCTTTTGTAAGAAACGTAGACGTGTTTCTGTGAAAAGAAGATTCGTTGTTTGGGATGTATCAAAGTATTGTTAGAATTTAGAACAGTGGTTAGGGTTAGGATTAGGGTTAGGGTCTGGGTTAGGGTTAGTGTTAGGGGTAAAAAAAAAGAATTTAGAACAGTGTTCCTCTTCCCCTTAGAAGCTTTACTTTGTAAGATAGTCTCGTTCTTTTGAAAGTGTATGAATTTCATGAAATGCTTTTGTAAGAAACGTAGACGTGATTGTGTGAAAAGAAGATTCGTTGTGTGGGATGTTTCACAGTATTGTTAGAATTGAGAACAGTGTTCCTCTTCCCCTTAGAAGCTTTATTTTGAAAGATAGTCTCGTTCTTTTGAGAGTGTATGAATTTCATGAAATTCTTTGTGAGAAACACAGACGTGTTTATGTAAAAGAAGAATCGTTGTTTGGGATGTATCTAATTATTGTTAGAATTTAGAACAGAGGTCCTCTTCCGTTTAGAAGCTTTACTTTGAAAAATATTCACATTCATCTGAAAGTGTATGAATTTCATGAAATGCTTTTGTGAGAATCTCCCATGTGTTTCTCTGAAAAGAAGATTCATTGCTTGGGATATATTGTTCTTTTGAAAGTGTATGAATTTCATGAAATGCTTTTGTAAGAAACATAGACGTGTTTCTGTGAAAAGAAGATTCGTTGTTTGGGATGTATCAAAGTATTGTTAGAATTTAGAACAGTGGTTAGGGTTAGGATTAGGGTTAGGGTCTGGGTTAGGGTTAGGGTTATGGTTAGGGTTAGGGTTTAGGTTTAGGGATATGGTTAGGATTAGGGTTAGGGTTATGATTAGGGTTAGGGTTAGGGTTAGGTTTACGATTAGGGTTAGGGTTCGGGTTATGGTTTAGGGTTTAGGGTTAGGGTTAGGGTTAGTGTTAGGGGTAAAAAAAAAGAATTTAGTACAGTGTTCCTCTTCCCCTTTGAAGCTTTACTTTGAAAGGTAATCTCCTTCTTTTGAGAGTGTATGAATTTCATGAAATGCTTTTGTGAGAAACAGAGACGTGTTTCTGTGAAAGAAGAATCGTTGTTTGGGATGTATCAAAGTATGGTTAGAATTGAGAACATTGTTCCTCTTCCCCTTAGAAGCTTTACTTTGAAAGATATTCACATTCATCTGAAAGTGTATGAATTTCATGAAATGCTTTTTTAAGAAACGTAGAGGTGTTTCTGTGAAAAGAAGATTTGTTGTTTGGGATATATCAAAGTATTGTTAGAATTTAAAACAGTGGTTAGGGTTAGGATTAGGGTTAGGGTCTGGGTTAGGGTTAGTGTTAGGGTTCGGGTAAGGTTTAGGGTTATGGTTATGGTTAGGGTTAGGGTTAGGATTAGGGTTAGGGTCTGGGTTAGGGTTAGGGTTAGGGTTAGGGTTAGGGTTTAGGTTTAGGGATAGGGTTAGGCTTAGGGTTAGGGTTACGATTAGGGTTAGGGTTAGGGTTATGGTTTAAGGTTAAGGGTTAGGGTTAGGGTTAGTGTTAGGGGTAAAAAAAAAAGAATTTAGAACAGTGTTCCTCTCCCCCTTAGAAGCTTTACTTTGAAAGATAATCTCGTTCTTTTGAAAGTGTATGAATTTCATGTAATGCTTTTGTGAGAAACACAGACGTATTTCTGTGAAAAGAAGATTCGTTGTTTGGGATGTATCAAAGTATGGTTAGAATTGAGAACAGTGTTCCTCTTCCTTTTAGAAGCTTTTCTTTGAAAGATATTCACATTCATCTGAAAGTGTATGAATTTCATGAAATGCTTTTGTGAGAATGTCCCATGTGTTTCTCTGAAAAGAAGATTCATTGCTTGGGATATATCAAAGTATTGTTAGAATTGAGAACAGTGTTCCTCTTCTGTTTAGAAGCTTTACTTTGAGAGATATTCACATTCATATGAAAGTGTATGAATTTCTTGAAATGCTTTTGTAAGAAACGTAGACGTGTTTATGTGAAAAGAAGATTTGTTGTTTTGGATGTATCAAAGTATTGTTAGAATTTAGAACAGTGGTTAGGGTTAGGATTAGGGTTAGGGTCTGGGTTAGGGTTAGTGTTAGGGTTCGGGTAAGGTTTAGGGTTATGGTTATGGTTATGGTTATGGTTAGGGCTAGGGTTAGGGTTACAGTTAGGGTCTGGGTTAGGGTTAGGGTTAGTGTTAGGGGTAAAAAAAAGAATTTAGAACAGTGTTCCTCTTCCCCTTAGAAGCTTTACTTTGAAAGATAGTCTCGTTCTTTTGAAAGTGTATGAATTTCAAGAAATGCTTTTGTAAGAAACGTAGACGTGATTGTGTGAAAAGAAGATTCAATGTGTGGGATGTTTCACAGTATTGTTAGAATTGAGAACAGTGTTCCTCTTCCCCTTAGAAGCTTTACTTTGAAAGATAGTCTCGTTCTTTTGAGAGTGTATGAATTTCATGAAATGCTTTTGTGAGAAACACAGACGTGTTTATGTGAAAAGAAGAATCGTTGTTTGGGATGTATCAAAGTATTGTTAGAATTTAGAACAGTGGTCCTCTTCCGTTTAGAAGCTTTACTTTGAAAAATATTCACATTCATCTGAAAGTGTATGAATTTCATGAAATGCTTTTGTGAGAATCTCCCATGTGTTTCTCTGAAAAGAATATTCATAGTTTGGGATATATCAAAGTATTGTTAGAATTGAGAACAGTGTTCCTCTTCTGTTTAGAAGCTTTACTTTGAGAGATATTCACATTCATCTGAAAGTGTATGAATTTCATGAAATGCTTTTGTAAGAAACGTAGACGTGATTGTGTGAAAAGAAGATTCGTTGTGTGGGATGTTTCACAGTATTGTTAGAATTGAGAACTGTTTTCCTCTTACGTTTTGAAGCTTTACTTTGAAAGATAATCTCGTTCTTTTGAAAGTGTATGAATTTAATGAAATGCTTTTGTAAGAAACATAGACGTGTTTCTGTGAAAAGAAGATTCGTTGTTTGGGATGTATAAAAGTATTGTTAGAATTTAGAACAGTGGTTAGTGTTAGGATGAGGATTAGTGTCTGGGTTAGGGTTAGGGTTAGGGTTAGGGTTATGGTTAGGGTTAGGGTTATGGTTTAGGGTTTAGGGTTAGGGTTAGGGTTAGAGTTAGTGTTAGGGGTAAAAAAAAAAGAATTTAGAACAGTGTTCCTCTTCCCCTTAGAAGATTTACTTTGAAAGTTAATCTCGTTCTTTTGAAAGTGTATGAATTTCATGAAATGCTTTTGTGAGAAACACAGACGTATTTCTGTGAAAAGAAGATTCGTTGTTTGGGATGTATCAAAGTATGGTTAGAATGGAGAACAGTGTTCCTCTTCCTTTTAGAAGCTTTTTTTGAAAGATATTCACATTCATCTGAAAGTGTATGAATTTCATGAAATGCTTTTGTGAGAATGTCCCATGTGTTTCTCTGAAAAGAAGATTCATTGCTTGGGATATATCAAAGTATTGTTAGAATTGAGAACAGTGTTCCTCTTCTGTTTAGAAGCTTTACTTTGAGAGATATTCACATTCATCTGAAAGTGTATGAATTTCATGAAATGCTTTTGTAAGAAACGTAGACGTGATTGTGTGAAAAGAAGATTCGTTGTGTGGGATGTTTCACAGTATTGTTAGAATTGAGAACTGTTTTCCTCTTACGTTTTGAAGCTTTACTTTGAAAGATAATCTCGTTCTTTTGAAAGTGTATGAATTTAATGAAATGCTTTTGTAAGAAACATAGACGTGTTTCTGTGAAAAGAAGATTCGTTGTTTGGGATGTATAAAAGTATTGTTAGAATTTAGAACAGTGGTTAGTGTTAGGATGAGGATTAGGGTCTGGGTTAGGGTTAGGGTTAGGGTTAGGGTTATGGTTAGGGTTAGGGTTATGGTTTAGGGTTTAGGGTTAGGGTTAGGGTTAGAGTTAGTGTTAGGGGTAAAAAAAAAAGAATTTAGAACAGTGTTCCTCTTCCCCTTAGAAGATTTACTTTGAAAGTTAATCTCGTTCTTTTGAAAGTGTATGAATTTCATGAAATGCTTTTGTGAGAAACACAGACGTATTTCTGTGAAAAGAAGATTCGTTGTTTGGGATGTATCAAAGTATGGTTAGAATGGAGAACAGTGTTCCTCTTCCTTTTAGAAGCTTTTTTTGAAAGATATTCACATTCATCTGAAAGTGTATGAATTTCATGAAATGCTTTTGTGAGAATGTCCCATGTGTTTCTCTGAAAAGAAGATTCATTGCTTGGGATATATCAAAGTATTGTTAGAATTGAGAACAGTGTTCCTCTTCTGTTTAGAAGCTTTACTTTGAGAGATATTCACATTCATCTGAAAGTGTATGAATTTCATGAAATGCTTTTGTAAGAAACGTAGACGTGATAGTGAGAAAAGAAGTTTCGTTGTGTGGGATGTTTCACAGTATTGTTAGAATTGGGAACAGTGTTCCTCTTACGTTTTGAAGCTTTACTTTGAAAGATAATCACGTTCATTTGAAAGTGTATGAATTTCATGAAATGCTTTTTTGAGAAACACAGACGTGTTTCTGAGAAAACAGGATTCGTTGTTTTGGATGTATCAAAGTATCGTTAGAATTGAGAATAGTGTTCCTCTTCCCCTTTGAAGCTTTACTTTGAAAGATAATCTTGTTCTTATGAAAGTGTATGAATTTCATGAAATTATTTTGTGAGAAACACAGAAGTTTTTTGGTGAAAAGAAGATTCTTTGTTTGGGATGTATCAAAGTATTGTTAGAATTGAGAATAGTGTTCCTCTTTCCCTTAGAAGCTTTACTTTGAAAGATAGTCTCGTTCTTTTGAGAGTGTATGAATTTCATGAAATTCTTTTGTGAGAAACACAGACGTGTTTATGTGAAAAGAAGAATCGTTGTTTGGGATGTATCAAAGTATTGATAGAATTTAGAACAGTGGTCCTCTTCCGTTTAGAAGCTTTACTTTGAAAAATATTCACATTCATCTGAAAGTGTATGAATTTCATGAAATGCTTTTGTGAGAATCTCCCATGTGTTTCTCTGAAAAGAATATTCATAGTTTGGGATATATCAAAGTATTGTTAGAATTGAGAACAGTGTTCCTCTTCTGTATAGAAGCTTTACTTTGAGAGATATTCACATTCATCTGAAAGTGTATGAATTTCATGAAATGCTTTTGTAAGAAACGTAGACGGGATTGTGTGAAATTAAGATTCGTTGTGTGGGATGTTTCACAGTATTGTTAGAATTGAGAACTGTTTTCCTCTTACGTTTTGAAGCTTTACTTTGAAAGATAATCTCGTTCTTTTGAAAGTGTATGAATTTAATGAAATGCTTTTGTGAGAAACACAGATGTGTTTCTGTGAAAACAAGATTAGTTTTTTGGAATGCATAAAAGTATTGTTAGAATTGAGAACAGTGTTCCTCTTCTGCTTAGAAGCTTTACTTTGAGAGATATTCACATTCATCTGAAAGTGTATGAATTTCTTGAAATGCTTTTGTAAGAAACATAGACGTGTTTCTGTGAAAAGAAGATTCGTTGTTTGGGATGTATCAAAGTATTGTTAGAATTTAGAACAGTGGTTAGGGTTAGGATTAGGGTTAGGGTCTGGGTAGGGTTAGGGTTAGGGTTAGGGTTAGGGTTTAGGTTTAGTGATAGGGTTAGGGTTAGGGTTAGGGTTACGATTAGGGTTAGGGTTAGGGTTATGGTTTAGGGTTTAGGGTTAGGGTTATTGTTAGGGGTAAAAAAAAGAATTTAGAACAGTGTTCCTCTTCCCCTTAGAAGCTTTACTTTGAAAGATAATCTCGTTCTTTTGAGAGTGTATGAATTTCATGAAATGCTTTTGTGAGAAACACAGACGTGTTTCTGTGAAAAGAAGAATCATTGTTTGGGATGTATCAAAGTATGGTTAGAATTGAGAACAGTATTCCTCTTCCGCTTAGAAGCTTTACTTTGAAAGATATTCACATTCATCTGAAAGTGTATGAATTTCATGAAATGCTTTTGTGAGAATCTCCCATGTGTTTCTCTGAAAAGAAGATTCATAGTTTGGGATATATCAAAGTATTGTTAGAATTGAGAACAGTGTTCCTCTTCTGTTTAGAAGCTTTACTTTGAGAGATATTCACATTCATCTGAAAGTGTATGAATTTCATGAAATGCTTTTGTAAGTAACGTAGACGTGATTGTGTGAAAAGAAGATTCGTTGTGTGGGATGTTTCACAGTATTGTTAGAATTGAGAACAGTGTTCCTCTTCCCCTTAGAAGCTTTACTTTGAAAGATATTCACATTCATCTGAAAGTGTATGAATTTCATGAAATGCTTTTGTAAGAAACGTAGACGTGTTTCTGTGAAAGGAAGATTAGTTGTTTGGGATGTATCAAAGTATTGTTAGAATTTAGAACAGTGGTTAGGGTTAGGATTAGGGTTAGGGTCTGGGTTAGGGTTAGTGTTAGGGTTAGGGTTAGGTTTAGGGTTATGGTTATGGTTATGGTTAGGGTTAGGGTTAGTGTTAGGGTTAGGGTAAGGGTTAGGGTTAGGCTTAGGGTTAGGGTTTGGTTTTGGGTTTGGGTTAGGGTTAGGGTTAGGGTTAGGGTTAGCGTTAGGGTTAGGGTAGAGTTAGGGTTAGGGTTAGGGTTAGGGTTAGGGTTAGGGTTTAGGGTTAGGGTTAGGGTTTAGGGTTAGGATTAGGGTTAGGGTTAGGGTTAGGGTTAGGGGTAGGGGTAGGGATAGGGTTAGGTTTAGGGTTAAAAAAAAGAATTTAGAACAGTTTTCCTCTTCCCCTTAGAAGCTTTACTTTGAAAGATAATCTCGTTCTTTTGAAAGTGTATGAATTTCATGAAATGCTTTTGTGAGAAACACAGACGTATTTCTGTGAAAAGAAGATTCGTTGTTTGGGATGTATCAAAGTATGGTTAGAATTGAGAACAGTGTTCCTCTTCCTTTTAGAAGATTTTCTTTGAAAGATATTCACATTCATCTGAAAGTGTATGAATTTCATGAAATGCTTTTGTCAGAATGTCCCATGTGTTTCTCTGAAAAGAAGATTCATTGCTTGGGATATTTCAAAGTATTGTTAGAAGTGAGAACAGTGTTCCTCTTCCGTTTAGAAGCTTTACTTTGAGAGATATTCACATTCATCTGAAAGTGTATGAATTTCATGAAATGCTTTTGTAAGAAACGTAGACGTGTTTCTGTGAAAAGAAGATTAGTTGTTTGGGATGTATCAAAGTATTGTTAGAATTTAGAACAGTGGTTACGGTTAGGATTAGGGTTAGGGTCTGGGTTAGGGTTAGTGTTAGGGTTCGGGTAATGTTTAGGGTTATGATTATGGTTATGGTTATGGTTAGGGTTAGGGTTAGGGTTACGGTTAGGGTCTGGGTTAGGGTTAGGGTTAGTGTTAGGGTTTAGGGATATGGTTAGGGTTAGGGTTAGGGTTACGATTAGGGTTAGGGTTAGGGTTATGGTTTAGGGTTTAGGGTGAGGATTAGGGTTAGTGTTAGGGGTAAAAAAAAAGAATTTAGAACAGTGTTCCTCTTCCCCTTAGAAGCTTTACTTTGTAAGATAGTCTCGTTCTTTTGAAAGTGTATGAATTTCATGAAATGCTTTTGTAAGAAACGTAGACGTGATTGTGTGAAAAGAAGATTCGTTGTGTGGGATGTTTCACAGTATTGTTAGAATTGAGAACAGTGTTCCTCTTCCCCTTAGAAGCTTTATTTTGAAAGATAGTCTCGTTCTTTTGAGAGTGTATGAATTTCATGAAATTCTTTGTGAGAAACACAGACGTGTTTATGTGAAAAGAAGAATCGTTGTTTGGGATGTATCAAAGTATTGTTAGAATTTAGAACAGTGGTCCTCTTCCGTTTAGAAGCTTTACTTTGAAAAATATTCACATTCATCTGAAAGTGTATGAATTTCATGAAATGCTTTTGTGAGAATCTCCCATGTGTTTCTCTGAAAAGAAGATTCATTGCTTGGGATATATCGTTCTTTTGAAAGTGTATGAATTTCATGAAATGCTTTTGTAAGAAACATAGACGTGTTTCTGTGAAAAGAAGATTCGTTGTTTGTGATGTATCAAAGTATTGTTAGAATTTAGAACAGTGGTTAGGGTTAGGATTAGGGTTAGGGTCTGGGTTAGGGTTAGGGTTATGGTTAGGGTTAGGGTTTAGGTTTAGGGATATGGTTAGGATTAGGGTTAGGGTTACGATTAGGGTTAGGGTTAGGGTTAGGTTTACGATTAGGGTTAGGGTTCGGGTTATGGTTTAGGGTTTAGGGTTAGGGTTAGGGTTAGTGTTAGGGGTAAAAAAAAAGAATTTAGTACAGTGTTCCTCTTCCCCTTTGAAGCTTTACTTTGAAAGGTAATCTCGTTCTTTTGAGAGTGTATGAATTTCATGAAATGCTTTTGTGAGAAACAGAGACGTGTTTCTGTGAAAGAAGAATCGTTGTTTGGGATGTATCAAAGTATGGTTAGAATTGAGAACATTGTTCCTCTTCCCCTTAGAAGCTTTACTTTGAAAGATATTCACATTCATCTGAAAGTGTATGAATTTCATGAAATGCTTTTTTAAGAAACGTAGAGGTGTTTCTGTGAAAAGAAGATTTGTTGTTTGGGATATATCAAAGTATTGTTAGAATTTAAAACAGTGGTTAGGGTTAGGATTAGGGTTAGGGTCTGGTTTAGGGTTAGTGTTAGGGTTCGGGTAAGGTTTAGGGTTATGGTTATGGTTATGGTTAGGGTTAGGGTTAGGATTAGGGTTAGGGTCTGGGTTAGGGTTAGGGTTAGGGTTAGGGTTAGGGTTAGGGTTTAGGTTTAGGGTTAGGGTTATGGTTTAGGGTTTAGGGTTAGGGTTAGGGTTAGTGTTAGGGGTAAAAAAAAAAGAATTTAGAACAGTGTTCCTCTCCCCCTTAGAAGCTTTACTTTGAAAGATAATCTCGTTCTTTTGAAAGTGTATGAATTTCATGTAATGCTTTTGTGAGAAACACAGACGTATTTCTGTGAAAAGAAGATTCGTTGTTTGGGATGTATCAAAGTATGGTTAGAATTGAGAACAGTGTTCCTCTTCCTTTTAGAAGCTTTTCTTTGAAAGATATTCACATTCATCTGAAAGTGTATGAATTTCATGAAATGCTTTTGTGAGAATGTCCCATGTGTTTCTCTGAAAAGAAGATTCATTGCTTGGGATATATCAAAGTATTGTTAGAATTGAGAACAGTGTTCCTCTTCTGTTTAGAAGCTTTACTTTGAGAGATATTCACATTCATCTGAAAGTGTATGAATTTCATGAAATGCTTTTGTAAGAAACGTAGACGTGTTTCTGTGAAAAGAAGATTCGTTGTTTGGGATGTATCAAAGTATTGTTAGAATTTAGAACAGTGGTTAGGGTTAGGATTAGGGTTAGGGTCTGGGTTAGGGTTAGTGTTAGGGGTAAAAAAAAAGAATTTAGAACAGTGTTCCTCTTCCCCTTAGAAGCTTTACTTTGTAAGATAGTCTCGTTCTTTTGAAAGTGTATGAATTTCATGAAATGCTTTTGTAAGAAACGTAGACGTGATTGTGTGAAAAGAAAATTCGTTGTGTGGGATGTTTCACAGTATTGTTAGAATTGAGAACAGTGTTCCTCTTACCCTTAGAAGCTTTACTTTGAAAGATAATCTCGTTCTTTTTAAAGTGTATGAATTTCATGAAATTCTTTTGTGAGAAACATAGAAGTGTTTTGGTGAAAAGAAGATTCTTTGTTTGGGATGTATCAAAGTATTGTTAGAATTGAGAACAGTGTTCCTCTTCCCCTTAGAAGCTTTACTTTGAAAGATAGTCTCGTTCTTTTGAAAGTGTATGAATTTCATGAAATGCTCTTGTGAGAAACACAGACGTGTTTCTGTGAAAAGAAGAATCGTTGTTTGGGATGTATCAAAGTATGGTTAGAATTGAGAACAGTGTTCCTCTTCCGTTTAGAAGCTTTACTTTGAAGATATACACATTCATCTGAAAGTGTATGAATTTCATCAAATGCTTTTGTGAGAATCTCCCATGTGTTTCTCTGAAAAGAAGATTCATAGTTTGGGATATATCAAAGTATTGTTAGAATTGAGAACAGTATTCCTCTTCTGTTTAGAAGCTTTACTTTGAGAGATATACACATTCATCTGAAAGTGTATTTCATGAAATGCTTTTGTAAGAAACGTAGACGTGATTGTGTGAAAAGAAGATTCGTTGTGTGGGAGTTTCACAGTATTGTTAGAATTGAGAACAGTGTTCCTCTTCGCCTTAGAAGCTTTACTTTAAAAGATAGTCTCGTTCTTTTGAAAGTGTATGAATTTAATGAAATGCTTTTGTGAGAAACACAGACGCGTTTTGGTGAAAAGAAGATTCGTTGTTTGGGATGTATCAGAGTATGGTTAGAATTGAGAACAGTGTTCCTCTTCCGTTTAGAAGCTTTACTTTGAAAGATATTCACATTCATCTGAAAGTGTATGAATTTCATGAAATGCTTTATTGAGAATCTCCCATGTGTTTCTCTGAAAAGAAGATTCATTGCTTGGGATATATAAAAGTATTGTTAGAATTGAGAACAGTGTTCCTCTTCTGTTTAGAAGCTTTACTTTGAGAGATATTCACATTCATCTGAAAGTGTATGAATTTCATGAAATGCTTTTTTAAGAAACGTAGTCGTGATTGTGAGAAAAGAAGATTCGTTGTGTGGGATTTTCACAGTATTGTAAGAATTGGGAACAGTGTTCCTCTTACGTTTTGAAGCTTTACTTTGAAAGATAATCACGTTCATTTGAAAGTGTATGAATTTCATGAAATGCTTTTGTGAGAAACACAGACGTGTTTCTGAGAAAAGAGGATTCGATGTTTGGGATGTATTAAAGTATCGTTAGAATTGAGAAAAGTGTTCTACTTCCCCTTAGGAGCTTTACTTTGAAAGATATTCACATTCATCTGAAAGTGTATGAATTTCAGGAAATGCTTTTGTAAGAAACATAGACGTGATTGTGTGAAAAGAAGATTCGTTGTGTGTGATGTTTCACAGTATTGTTAGAATTGAGAACAGTGTTCCTCTTCCCCTTAGAAGCTTTACTTTAAAAGATAATCTTGTTCTTTTGAAAGTGTATGAATTACATGAAATTCTTTTGTGAGAAACATAGAAGTGGTGAAAAGAAGATTCTTTGTTTGGGATGTATCAAAGTATTCTTAGAATTGAGAACAGTGTTCCTCACCCCTTAGAAGCTTTACTTTGAAAGAAAATCTCGTTCTTTTGAGAGTGTATGAATTTCTTGAAATGCTTTTGTGAGAAACACAGACGTGTTTCTGTGAAAAGAAGAATCGTTGTTTGCGATGTATCAAAGTATGGTTAGAATTGAGAACAGTGTTCCTCTTCCGTTTAGAAGCTTTACTTTGAAGATATACACATTCATCTGAAAGTGTATGAATTTCATGAAATGCTTTTGTGAGAATCTCCCATGTGTTTCTGAGAAAAAAGGAATTCGTTGTTTGGGATATATCAAAGTATTGTTAGAATTGAGAACAGTGTTCCTCTTCTGTTTAGAAGCTTTACTTTGAGAGATATTCACATTCATCTGAAAGTGTATGAATTTCATCAAATGCTTTTGTGAGAATCTCCCATGTGTTTCTCTGAAAAGAAGATTCATAGTTTGGGATATATCAAAGTATTGTTAGAATTGAGAACAGTATTCCTCTTCTGTTTAGAAGCTTTACTTTGAGAGATATACACATTCATCTGAAAGTGTATTTCATGAAATGCTTTTGTAAGAAACGTAGACGTGATTGTGTGAAAAGAAGATTCGTTGTGTGTGAGTTTCACAGTACTGTCAGAATTGAGAACAGTGTTCCTCTTCCCCTTAGAAGCTTTACTTTAAAAGATAGTCTCGTTCTTTTGAAAGTGTATGAATTTA
>JAQJZF010000025.1:2920000-2965000 GCA_028537955.1 Microtus californicus | reverse complement strand
CTTTGAAAGATAATCTCGTTCTTTTGAAAGTGTATGAATTTCATGTAATGCTTTTGTGAGAAACACAGACGTATTTCTGTGAAAAGAAGATTCGTTGTTTGGGATGTATCAAAGTATGGTTAGAATTGAGAACAGTGTTCCTCTTCCTTTTAGAAGCTTTTCTTTGAAAGATATTCACATTCATCTGAAAGTGTATGAATTTCATGAAATGCTTTTGTGAGAATGTCCCATGTGTTTCTCTGAAAAGAAGATTCATTGCTTGGGATATATCAAAGTATTGTTAGAATTGAGAACAGTGTTCCTCTTCTGTTTAGAAGCTTTACTTTGAGAGATATTCACATTCATCTGAAAGTGTATGAATTTCATGAAATGCTTTTGTAAGAAACGTAGACGTGTTTCTGTGAAAAGAAGATTCGTTGTTTGGGATGTATCAAAGTATTGTTAGAATTTAGAACAGTGGTTAGGGTTAGGATTAGGGTTAGGGTCTGGGTTAGGGTTAGTGTTAGGGGTAAAAAAAAGAATTTAGAACAGTGTTCCTCTTCCCCTTAGAAGCTTTACTTTGTAAGATAGTCTCGTTCTTTTGAAAGTGTATGAATTTCATGAAATGCTTTTGTAAGAAACGTAGACGTGATTGTGTGAAAAGAAGATTCGTTGTGTGGGATGTTTCACAGTATTGTTAGAATTGAGAACAGTGTTCCTCTTCCCCTTAGAAGCTTTATTTTGAAAGATAGTCTCGTTCTTTTGAGAGTGTATGAATTTCATGAAATTCTTTGTGAGAAACACAGACGTGTTTATGTGAAAAGAAGAATCGTTGTTTGGGATGTATCAAATTATTGTTAGAATTTAGAACAGAGATCCTCTTCCGTTTAGAAGCTTTACTTTGAAAAATATTCACATTCATCTGAAAGTGTATGAATTTCATGAAATGCTTTTGTGAGAATCTCCCATGTGTTTCTCTGAAAAGAAGATTCATTGCTTGGGATATATTGTTCTTTTGAAAGTGTATGAATTTCATGAAATGCTTTTGTAAGAAACATAGACGTGTTTCTGTGAAAAGAAGATTCGTTGTTTGGGATGTATCAAAGTATTGTTAGAATTTAGAACAGTGGTTAGGGTTAGGATTAGGGTTAGGGTCTGGGTTAGGGTTAGGGTTATGGTTAGGGTTAGGGTTTAGGTTTAGGGATATGGTTAGGATTAGGGTTAGGGTTATGATTAGGGTTAGGGTTAGGGTTAGGTTTACGATTAGGGTTAGGGTTCGGGTTATGGTTTAGGGTTTAGGGTTAGGGTTAGGGTTAGTGTTAGGGGTAAAAAAAAAGAATTTAGTACAGTGTTCCTCTTCCCCTTTGAAGCTTTACTTTGAAAGGTAATCTCCTTCTTTTGAGAGTGTATGAATTTCATGAAATGCTTTTGTGAGAAACAGAGACGTGTTTCTGTGAAAGAAGAATCGTTGTTTGGGATGTATCAAAGTATGGTTAGAATTGAGAACATTGTTCCTCTTCCCCTTAGAAGCTTTACTTTGAAAGATATTCACATTCATCTGAAAGTGTATGAATTTCATGAAATGCTTTTTTAAGAAACGTAGAGGTGTTTCTGTGAAAAGAAGATTTGTTGTTTGGGATATATCAAAGTATTGTTAGAATTTAAAACAGTGGTTAGGGTTAGGATTAGGGTTAGGGTCTGGGTTAGGGTTAGTGTTAGGGTTCGGGTAAGGTTTAGGGTTATGGTTATGGTTATGGTTAGGGTTAGGGTTAGGATTAGGGTTAGGGTCTGGGTTAGGGTTAGGGTTAGGGTTAGGGTTAGTGTTTAGGTTTAGGGATAGGGTTAGGCTTAGGGTTAGGGTTACGATTAGGGTTAGGGTTAGGGTTATGGTTTAAGGTTTAGGGTTAGGGTTAGGGTTAGTGTTAGGGGTAAAAAAAAAAGAATTTAGAACAGTGTTCCTCTCCCCCTTAGAAGCTTTACTTTGAAAGATAATCTCGTTCTTTTGAAAGTGTATGAATTTCATGTAATGCTTTTGTTCGAAACACAGACGTATTTCTGTGAAAAGAAGATTCGTTGTTTGGGATGTATCAAAGTATGGTTAGAATTGAGAACAGTGTTCCTCTTCCTTTTAGAAGCTTTTCTTTGAAAGATATTCACATTCATCTGAAAGTGTATGAATTTCATGAAATGCTTTTGTGAGAATGTCCCATGTGTTTCTCTGAAAAGAAGATTCATTGCTTGGGATATATCAAAGTATTGTTAGAATTGAGAACAGTGTTCCTCTTCTGTTTAGAAGCTTTACTTTGAGAGATATTCACATTCATCTGAAAGTGTATGAATTTCTTGAAATGCTTTTGTAAGAAACGTAGACGTGTTTATGTGAAAAGAAGATTCGTTGTTTTGGATGTATCAAAGTATTGTTAGAATTTAGAACAGTGGTTAGGGTTAGGATTAGGGTTAGGGTCTGGGTTAGGGTTAGTGTTAGGGTTCGGGTAAGGTTTAGGGTTATGGTTATGGTTATGGTTATGGTTAGGGCTAGGGTTAGGGTTACAGTTAGGGTCTGGGTTAGGGTTAGGGTTAGTGTTAGGGGTAAAAAAAAGAATTTAGAACAGTGTTCCTCTTCCCCTTAGAAGCTTTACTTTGAAAGATAGTCTCGTTCTTTTGAAAGTGTATGAATTTCAAGAAATGCTTTTGTAAGAAACGTAGACGTGATTGTGTGAAAAGAAGATTCAATGTGTGGGATGTTTCACAGTATTGTTAGAATTGAGAACAGTGTTCCTCTTCCCCTTAGAAGCTTTACTTTGAAAGATAATCTCGTTCTTTTGAGAGTGTATGAATTTCATGAAATTCTTTTGTGAGAAACACAGACGTGTTTATGTGAAAAGAAGAATCGTTGTTTGGGATGTATCAAAGTATTGTTAGAATTTAGAACAGTGGTCCTCTTCCGTTTAGAAGCTTTACTTTGAAAAATATTCACATTCATCTGAAAGTGTATGAATTTCATGAAATGCTTTTGTGAGAATCTCCCATGTGTTTCTCTGAAAAGAATATTCATAGTTTGGGATATATCAAAGTATTGTTAGAATTGAGAACAGTGTTCCTCTTCTGTTTAGAAGCTTTACTTTGAGAGATATTCACATTCATCTGAAAGTGTATGAATTTCATGAAATGCTTTTGTAAGAAACGTAGACGTGATTGTGTGAAAAGAAGATTCGTTGTGTGGGATGTTTCACAGTATTGTTAGAATTGAGAACTGTTTTCCTCTTACGTTTTGAAGCTTTACTTTGAAAGATAATCTCGTTCTTTTGAAAGTGTATGAATTTAATGAAATGCTTTTGTAAGAAACATAGACGTGTTTCTGTGAAAAGAAGATTCGTTGTTTGGGATGTATAAAAGTATTGTTAGAATTTAGAACAGTGGTTAGTGTTAGGATGAGGATTAGTGTCTGGGTTAGGGTTAGGGTTAGGGTTAGGGTTATGGTTAGGGTTAGGGTTATGGTTTAGTGTTTAGGGTTAGGGTTAGGGTTAGAGTTAGTGTTAGGGGTAAAAAAAAAAAGAATTTAGAACAGTGTTCCTCTTCCCCTTAGAAGATTTACTTTGAAAGTTAATCTCGTTCTTTTGAAAGTGTATGAATTTCATGAAATGCTTTTGTGAGAAACACAGACGTATTTCTGTGAAAAGAAGATTCGTTGTTTGGGATGTATCAAAGTATGGTTAGAATGGAGAACAGTGTTCCTCTTCCTTTTAGAAGCTTTTTTTGAAAGATATTCACATTCATCTGAAAGTGTATGAATTTCATGAAATGCTTTTGTGAGAATGTCCCATGTGTTTCTCTGAAAAGAAGATTCATTGCTTGGGATATATCAAAGTATTGTTAGAATTGAGAACAGTGTTCCTCTTCTGTTTAGAAGCTTTACTTTGAGAGATATTCACATTCATCTGAAAGTGTATGAATTTCATGAAATGCTTTTGTAAGAAACGTAGACGTGATTGTGTGAAAAGAAGATTCGTTGTGTGGGATGTTTCACAGTATTGTTAGAATTGAGAACTGTTTTCCTCTTACGTTTTGAAGCTTTACTTTGAAAGATAATCTCGTTCTTTTGAAAGTGTATGAATTTAATGAAATGCTTTTGTAAGAAACATAGACGTGTTTCTGTGAAAAGAAGATTCGTTGTTTGGGATGTATAAAAGTATTGTTAGAATTTAGAACAGTGGTTAGTGTTAGGATGAGGATTAGGGTCTGGGTTAGGGTTAGGGTTAGGGTTAGGGTTATGGTTAGGGTTAGGGTTATGGTTTAGGGTTTAGGGTTAGGGTTAGGGTTAGAGTTAGTGTTAGGGGTAAAAAAAAAAGAATTTAGAACAGTGTTCCTCTTCCCCTTAGAAGATTTACTTTGAAAGTTAATCTCGTTCTTTTGAAAGTGTATGAATTTCATGAAATGCTTTTGTGAGAAACACAGACGTATTTCTGTGAAAAGAAGATTCGTTGTTTGGGATGTATCAAAGTATGGTTAGAATGGAGAACAGTGTTCCTCTTCCTTTTAGAAGCTTTTTTTGAAAGATATTCACATTCATCTGAAAGTGTATGAATTTCATGAAATGCTTTTGTGAGAATGTCCCATGTGTTTCTCTGAAAAGAAGATTCATTGCTTGGGATATATCAAAGTATTGTTAGAATTGAGAACAGTGTTCCTCTTCTGTTTAGAAGCTTTACTTTGAGAGATATTCACATTCATCTGAAAGTGTATGAATTTCATGAAATGCTTTTGTAAGAAACGTAGACGTGATAGTGAGAAAAGAAGTTTCGTTGTGTGGGATGTTTCACAGTATTGTTAGAATTGGGAACAGTGTTCCTCTTACGTTTTGAAGCTTTACTTTGAAAGATAATCACGTTCATTTGAAAGTGTATGAATTTCATGAAATGCTTTTGTGAGAAACACAGACGTGTTTCTGAGAAAACAGGATTCGTTGTTTTGGATGTATCAAAGTATCGTTAGAATTGAGAATAGTGTTCCTCTTCCCCTTTGAAGCTTTACTTTGAAAGATAATCTTGTTCTTATGAAAGTGTATGAATTTCATGAAATTATTTTGTGAGAAACACAGAAGTTTTTTGGTGAAAAGAAGATTCTTTGTTTGGGATGTATCAAAGTATTGTTAGAATTGAGAATAGTGTTCCTCTTCCCCTTAGAAGCTTTACTTTGAAAGATAGTCTCGTTCTTTTGAGAGTGTATGAATTTCATGAAATTCTTTTGTGAGAAACACAGACGTGTTTATGTGAAAAGAAGAATCGTTGTTTGGGATGTATCAAAGTATTGATAGAATTTAGAACAGTGGTCCTCTTCCGTTTAGAAGCTTTACTTTGAAAAATATTCACATTCATCTGAAAGTGTATGAATTTCATGAAATGCTTTTGTGAGAATCTCCCATGTGTTTCTCTGAAAAGAATATTCATAGTTTGGGATATATCAAAGTATTGTTAGAATTGAGAACAGTGTTCCTCTTCTGTATAGAAGCTTTACTTTGAGAGATATTCACATTCATCTGAAAGTGTATGAATTTCATGAAATGCTTTTGTAAGAAACGTAGACGGGATTGTGTGAAATTAAGATTCGTTGTGTGGGATGTTTCACAGTATTGTTAGAATTGAGAACTGTTTTCCTCTTACGTTTTGAAGCTTTACTTTGAAAGATAATCTCGTTCTTTTGAAAGTGTATGAATTTAATGAAATGCTTTTGTGAGAAACACAGATGTGTTTCTGTGAAAACAAGATTCGTTTTTTGGAATGCATAAAAGTATTGTTAGAATTGAGAACAGTGTTCCTCTTCTGCTTAGAAGCTTTACTTTGAGAGATATTCACATTCATCTGAAAGTGTATGAATTTCTTGAAATGCTTTTGTAAGAAACATAGACGTGTTTCTGTGAAAAGAAGATTCGTTGTTTGGGATGTATCAAAGTATTGTTAGAATTTAGAACAGTGGTTAGGGTTAGGATTAGGGTTAGGGTCTGGGTAGGGTTAGGGTTAGGGTTAGGGTTAGGGTTTAGGTTTAGTGATAGGGTTAGGGTTAGGGTTAGGGTTACGATTAGGGTTAGGGTTAGGGTTATGGTTTAGGGTTTAGGGTTAGGGTTATTGTTAGGGGTAAAAAAAAAGAATTTAGAACAGTGTTCCTCTTCCCCTTAGAAGCTTTACTTTGAAAGATAATCTCGTTCTTTTGAGAGTGTATGAATTTCATGAAATGCTTTTGTGAGAAACACAGACGTGTTTCTGTGAAAAGAAGAATCATTGTTTGGGATGTATCAAAGTATGGTTAGAATTGAGAACAGTATTCCTCTTCCGCTTAGAAGCTTTACTTTGAAAGATATTCACATTCATCTGAAAGTGTATGAATTTCATGAAATGCTTTTGTGAGAATCTCCCATGTGTTTCTCTGAAAAGAAGATTCAGAGTTTGGGATATATCAAAGTATTGTTAGAATTGAGAACAGTGTTCCTCTTCTGTTTAGAAGCTTTACTTTGAGAGATATTCACATTCATCTGAAAGTGTATGAATTTCATGAAATGCTTTTGTAAGTAACGTAGACGTGATTGTGTGAAAAGAAGATTCGTTGTGTGGGATGTTTCACAGTATTGTTAGAATTGAGAACAGTGTTCCTCTTCCCCTTAGAAGCTTTACTTTGAAAGATATTCACATTCATCTGAAAGTGTATGAATTTCATGAAATGCTTTTGTAAGAAACGTAGACGTGTTTCTGTGAAAGGAAGATTAGTTGTTTGGGATGTATCAAAGTATTGTTAGAATTTAGAACAGTGGTTAGGGTTAGGATTAGGGTTAGGGTCTGGGTTAGGGTTAGTGTTAGGGTTAGGGTTAGGTTTAGGGTTATGGTTATGGTTATGGTTAGGGTTAGGGTTAGTGTTAGGGTTAGGGTAAGGGTTAGGGTTAGGCTTAGGGTTAGGGTTTGGTTTTGGGTTAGGGTTAGGGTTAGGGTTAGGGTTAGGGTTAGCGTTAGGGTTAGGGTAGAGTTAGGGTTAGGGTTAGGGTTAGGGTTAGGGTTAGGGTTTAGGGTTAGGGTTAGGGTTTAGGGTTAGGATTAGGGTTAGGGTTAGGGTTAGGGTTAGGGGTAGGAGTAGGGATAGGGTTTGGTTTAGGGTTAAAAAAAAGAATTTAGAACAGTTTTCCTCTTCCCCTTAGAAGCTTTACTTTGAAAGATAATCTCGTTCTTTTGAAAGTGTATGAATTTCATGAAATGCTTTTGTGAGAAACACAGACGTATTTCTGTGAAAAGAAGATTCGTTGTTTGGGATGTATCAAAGTATGGTTAGAATTGAGAACAGTGTTCCTCTTCCTTTTAGAAGATTTTCTTTGAAAGATATTCACATTCATCTGAAAGTGTATGAATTTCATGAAATGCTTTTGTCAGAATGTCCCATGTGTTTCTCTGAAAAGAAGATTCATTGCTTGGGATATTTCAAAGTATTGTTAGAAGTGAGAACAGTGTTCCTCTTCCGTTTAGAAGCTTTACTTTGAGAGATATTCACATTCATCTGAAAGTGTATGAATTTCATGAAATGCTTTTGTAAGAAACGTAGACGTGTTTCTGTGAAAAGAAGATTAGTTGTTTGGGATGTATCAAAGTATTGTTAGAATTTAGAACAGTGGTTACGGTTAGGATTAGGGTTAGGGTCTGGGTTAGGGTTAGTGTTAGGGTTCGGGTAATGTTTAGGGTTATGATTATGGTTATGGTTATGGTTAGGGTTAGGGTTAGGGTTACGGTTAGGGTCTGGGTTAGGGTTAGGGTTAGTGTTAGGGTTTAGGGATAGGGTTAGGGTTAGGGTTAGGGTTACGATTAGGGTTAGGGTTAGGGTTATGGTTTAGGGTTTAGGGTGAGGATTAGGGTTAGTGTTAGGGGTAAAAAAAAAGAATTTAGAACAGTGTTCCTCTTCCCCTTAGAAGCTTTACTTTGTAAGATAGTCTCGTTCTTTTGAAAGTGTATGAATTTCATGAAATGCTTTTGTAAGAAACGTAGACGTGATTGTGTGAAAAGAAGATTCGTTGTGTGGGATGTTTCACAGTATTGTTAGAATTGAGAACAGTGTTCCTCTTCCCCTTAGAAGCTTTATTTTGAAAGATAGTCTCGTTCTTTTGAGAGTGTATGAATTTCATGAAATTCTTTGTGAGAAACACAGACGTGTTTATGTGAAAAGAAGAATCGTTGTTTGGGATGTATCAAAGTATTGTTAGAATTTAGAACAGTGGTCCTCTTCCGTTTAGAAGCTTTACTTTGAAAAATATTCACATTCATCTGAAAGTGTATGAATTTCATGAAATGCTTTTGTGAGAATCTCCCATGTGTTTCTCTGAAAAGAAGATTCATTGCTTGGGATATATCGTTCTTTTGAAAGTGTATGAATTTCATGAAATGCTTTTG
This sequence comes from Microtus californicus, assembly GCA_028537955.1. Taxonomy (NCBI): domain Eukaryota; kingdom Metazoa; phylum Chordata; class Mammalia; order Rodentia; family Cricetidae; genus Microtus; species Microtus californicus. The sequence goes on along the minus strand of JAQJZF010000025.1, from coordinate 2,956,604 downwards.
TAAGAAACATAGACGTGTTTCTGTGAAAAGAAGATTCGTTGTTTGTGATGTATCAAAGTATTGTTAGAATTTAGAACAGTGGTTAGGGTTAGGATTAGGGTTAGGGTCTGGGTTAGGGTTAGGGTTATGGTTAGGGTTAGGGTTTAGGTTTAGGGATATGGTTAGGATTAGGGTTAGGGTTACGATTAGGGTTAGGGTTAGGGTTAGGTTTACGATTAGGGTTAGGGTTCGGGTTATGGTTTAGGGTTTAGGGTTAGGGTTAGGGTTAGTGTTAGGGGTAAAAAAAAAGAATTTAGTACAGTGTTCCTCTTCCCCTTTGAAGCTTTACTTTGAAAGGTAATCTCGTTCTTTTGAGAGTGTATGAATTTCATGAAATGCTTTTGTGAGAAACAGAGACGTGTTTCTGTGAAAGAAGAATCGTTGTTTGGGATGTATCAAAGTATGGTTAGAATTGAGAACATTGTTCCTCTTCCCCTTAGAAGCTTTACTTTGAAAGATATTCACATTCATCTGAAAGTGTATGAATTTCATGAAATGCTTTTTTAAGAAACGTAGAGGTGTTTCTGTGAAAAGAAGATTTGTTGTTTGGGATATATCAAAGTATTGTTAGAATTTAAAACAGTGGTTAGGGTTAGGATTAGGGTTAGGGTCTGGTTTAGGGTTAGTGTTAGGGTTCGGGTAAGGTTTAGGGTTATGGTTATGGTTATGGTTAGGGTTAGGGTTAGGATTAGGGTTAGGGTCTGGGTTAGGGTTAGGGTTAGGGTTAGGGTTAGGGTTAGGGTTTAGGTTTAGGGATAGGGTTAGGCTTAGGGTTAGGGTTACGATTAGGGTTAGGGTTAGGGTTATGGTTTAGGGTTTAGGGTTAGGGTTAGGGTTAGTGTTTGGGGTAAAAAAAAAAGAATTTAGAACAGTGTTTCTCTCCCCCTTAGAAGCTTTACTTTGAAAGATAATCTCGTTCTTTGAAAGTGTATGAATTTCATGTAATGCTTTTGTGAGAAACACAGACGTATTTCTGTGAAAAGAAGATTCGTTGTTTGGGATGTATCAAAGTATGGTTAGAATTGAGAACAGTGTTCCTCTTCCTTTTTAGAAGCTTTTCTTTGAAAGATATTCACATTCATCTGAAAGTGTATGAATTTCATGAAATGCTTTTGTGAGAATGTCCCATGTGTTTCTCTGAAAAGAAGATTCATTGCTTGGGATATATCAAAGTATTGTTAGAATTGAGAACAGTGTTCCTCTTCTGTTTAGAAGCTTTACTTTGAGAGATATTCACATTCATCTGAAAGTGTATGAATTTCATGAAATGCTTTTGTAAGAAACGTAGACGTGTTCATGTGAAAAGAAGATTTGTTGTTTTGGATGTATCAAAGTATTGTTAGAATTTAGAACAGTGGTTAGGGTTAGGATTAGGGTTAGGGTCTGGGTTAGGGTTAGTGTTAGGGTTCGGGTAAGGTTTAGGGTTATGGTTATGGTTATGGTTATGGTTATGGTTAGGGCTAGGGTTAGGGTTACAGTTAGGGTCTGGGTTAGGGTTAGGGTTAGGGTTAGGGTATAGGGATAGGGTTAGGGTTAGGGTTAGGGTTACGATTAGGGTTAGGGTTAGGGTTATGGTTTAGGGTTTAGGGTTAGGGTTAGGGTTAGTGTTAGGGGTAAAAAAAAAGAATTTAGAACAGTGTTCCTCTTCCCCTTAGAAGCTTTACTTTGAAAGATAGTCTCGTTCTTTTGAAAGTGTATGAATTTCATGAAATGCTTTTGTAAGAAACGTAGACGTGATTGTGTGAAAAGAAGATTCGATGTGTGGGATGTTTCACAGTATTGTTAGAATTGAGAACAGTGTTTCTCTTCCCCTTAGAAGCTTTACTTTGAAAGATAGTCTCGTTCTTTTGAGAGTGTATGAAATTCATGAAATTCTTTTGTGAGAAACACAGACGTGTTTATGTGAAAAGAAGAATCGTTGTTTGGGATGTATCAAAGTATTGTTAGAATTTAGAACAGTGGTCCTCTTCCGTTTAGAAGCTTTACTTTGAAAAATATTCACATTCATCTGAAAGTGTATGAATTTCATAAAATGCTTTTGTGAGAATCTCCCATGTGTTTCTCTGAAAAGAATATTCATAGTTTGGGATATATCAAAGAATTGTTAGAATTGAGAACAGTGTTCCTCTTCTGTTTAGAAGGTTTACTTTGAGAGCTATTCACATTCATCTGAAAGTGTATGAATTTCATGAAATGCTTTTGTAAGAAACGTAGACGTGATTGTGTGAAAAGAAGATTTGTTGTGTGGGATGTTTCACAGTATTGTTAGAATTGAGAACTGTTTTCCTCTTACGTTTTGAAGCTTTACTTTGAAAGATAATCTCGTTCTTTTGAAAGTGTATGAATTTAATAAAATGCTTTTTTAAGAAACATAGACGTGTTTCTGTGAAAAGAAGATTCGTTGTTTGGGATGTATCAAAGTATTGTTAGAATTTAGAACAGTGGTTAGGGTTAGGATGAGGATTAGATTCTGGGTTAGGGTTAGGGTTAGGGTTATGGTTAGGGTTAGGGTTATGGTTTAGGGTTTAGGGTTAGGGTTAGGGTTAGGGTTAGTGTTAGGGGTAAAAAAAAAGAATTTAGAACAGTGTTCCTCTTCCCCTTAGAAGATTTACTTTGAAAGATAATCTCGTTCTTTTGAAAGTGTATGAATTTCATGAAATGCTTTTGTGAGAAACACAGACGTATTTCTGTGAAAAGAAGATTCGTTGTTTGGGATGTATCAAAGTATGGTTAGAATTGAGAATAGTGTTCCTCTTCCTTTTAGAAGCTTTTTTTGAAAGATATTCACATTCATCTGAAAGTGTATGAATTTCATGAAATGCTTTTGTGAGAATGTCCCATGTGTTTCTCTGAGAAGATTAATTGCTTGGGATATATCAAATTATTGTTAGAATTGAGAACAGTGTTCCTCTTCTGTTTAGAAGCTTTACTTTTAAAGATATTCACATTCATCTGAAAGTGTATGAATTTCATGAAATGCTTTTGTAAGAAACGTAGACGTGATTGTGAGAAAAGAAGATACGTTGTGTGGGATGTTTCACAGTATTGTTAGAATTTAGAACAGTGTTCCTCTTACGTTTTGAAGCTTTACTTTGAAAGATAATCACGTTCATTTGAAAGTGTATGAATTTCATGAAATGCTTTTGTGAGAAACTCAGACGTGTTTCTGAGAAAACAGGAATCGTTGTTTGGGATGTATCAAAGTATCGTTAGAATTGAGAATAGTGTTCCTCTTCCCCTTAGAAGCTTTACTTTGAAAGATAATCTTGTTCTTATGAAAGTGTATGAATTTCATGAAATTATTTTGTGTGAAACACAGAAGTGTTTTAGTGAAAAGAAGATTCTTTGTTTGGGATGTATCAAAGTATTGTTAGAATTGAGAACAGTGTTCCTCTTCCCCTTAGAAGCTTTACTTTGAAAGATAGTCTCGTTCTTTTGAGAGTGTATGAATTTCATGAAATTTTTTTGTGAGAAACACAGACGAGTTTATGTGAAAAGAAGAATCGTTGTTTGGGATGTATCAAAGTATTGATAGAATTTAGAACAGTGGTCCTCTTTCGTTTAGAAGCTTTACTTTGAAAAATATTTACATTCATATGAAAGTGTATCAATTTCATGAAATGCTTTTGTGAGAATCTCCCATGTGTTTCTCTGAAAAGAATATTCATAGTTTGGGATATATCAAAGTATTGTTAGAATTGAGAACAGTGTTCCTCTTCTGTTTAGAAGCTTTACTTAGAGAGATATTCACATTCATCGGCAAGTGTATGAATTTCATGAAATGCTTTTTTAAGAAACGTAGACGTGATTGTGTGAAAAGAAGATTCGTTGTGTGAGATGTTTCACAGTATTGTTAGAATTGAGAACTGTTTTCCTCTTACGTTTTGAAGCTTTACTTTGAAAGATAATCTCGTTCTTTTGAAAGTGTATGAATTTAATGAAATGCTTTTGTGAGAAACACAGACGTGTTTCTGTGAAAAGAAGATTCGTTGTTTGGAATGCATCAAAGTATTGTTAGAATTGAGAACAGTGTTCCTCTACTGCTTAGAAGCTTTACTTTGAGAGATATTCACATTCATCTGAAAGTGTATGAATTTCTTGAAATGCTTTTGTAAGAAACATAGACGTGTTTCTGTGAAAAGAAGATTCGTTGTTTGGGATGTATCAAGGTATTGTTAGAATTTAGAACAGTGGTTAGGGTTAGGATTATGGTTAGGGTCTGGGTAGGGTTAGGGTTAGGGTTAGGGTTAGGGTTTAGGTTTAGAAATAGGGTTAGGGTTAGGGTTAGGGTTACGATTAGGGTTAGGGTTAGGGTTATGGTTTAGGGTTTAGGGTTAGGGTTAGGGTTAGTGTTAGGGGTAAAAAAAAAGAATTTAGAACAGTGTTCCTTTTCCCCTTAGAAGCTTTACTTTGAAAGATAATCTCGTTCTTTTGAGAGTGTATGAATTTCATGAAATGCTTTTGTGAGAAACACAGACGTGTTTCTGTGAAAAGAATAATCATTGTTTGGGATGTATCAAAGTATGGTTAGAATTGAGAACAGTATTCCTCTTCCGCTTAGAAGCTTTACTTTGAAAGATATTCACATTCATCTGAAAGTGTATGAATTTCATGAAATGCTTTTGTGAGAATCTCCCATGTGTTTCTCTGAAAAGAAGATTCATATTTTGGGATATATCAAAGTATTGTTAGAATTGAGAACAGTGTTCCTCTTCTGTTTAGAAGCTTTACTTTGAGAGATATTCACATTCATCTGAAAGTGTATGAATTTCATGAAATGCTTTTGTAAGAAACGTAGACGTGATTGTGTGAAAAGAAGATTCGTTGTGTGGGATGTTTCACAGTATTGTTAGAATTGAGAACAGTGTTCCTCTTCCCCTTAGAAGCTTTACTTTGAAAGATATTCACATTCATCTGAAAGTGTATGAATTTCATGAAATGCTTTTGTAAGAAACGTAGACGTGTTTCTGTGAAAGGAAGATTAGTTGTTTGGGATGTATCAAAGTATTGTTAGAATTTAGAACAGTGGTTAGGGTTAGGATTAGGGTTAGGGTCTGGGTTAGGGTTAGTGTTAGGGTTAGGGTTAGGTTTAGGGTTATGGTTATGGTTATGGTTAGGGTTAGGATTAGGGTTAGGGTTAGGTTTAGGGTTAGGGTTAGGGTAAGGGTTAGGGTTAGGGTTAGGGTTAGGGTTTGGGTTTGGGTTAGGGTTAGGGTTAGGGTTAGGGTTATGGTTAGCGTTAGGGTTTGGGTAGGGTTAGGGTTAGAATTAGGGTTAGGGTTTAGTGTTAGGGTTAGGTTTAGGGTTAGGGTTAGGGTTAGGGTTAGGGTTAGGGGTAGGGGTAGGGATAGGGTTAGGTTTAGGGTTAAAAAAAAGAATTTAGAACAGTTTTCCTCTTCCTCTTAGATGCTTTACTTTGAAAGATAATCTCGTTCTTTTGAGAGTGTATGAATAACTTGAAATGCTTTTGTGAGAAACACAGACGTGTATCTGTGAAAGAAGAATCGTTGTTTGGGATGTATCAAAGTATGGTTACAATTGAGAACAGTGTTCCTCTTCCGTTTAGAAGCTTTACTTTGAAGATATACACATTCATCTGAAAGTGTATGAATTTCATGAAATACTTTTGTGAGAATCTCCCATGTGTTTCTCTGAAAAGAAGATTCATTGCTTGGGATATATCAAAGTATTGTTAGAATTGAGAACAGTGTTCCTCTTCTGTTTAGAAGCTTTACTTTGAGAGATATTCACATTCATCTGAAAGTGTATGAATTTCATGAAATGCTTTTGTAAGAAACGTAGTCGTGATTGTGAGAAAAGAAGATTCGTTGTGTGGGATGTTTCACAGTATTGTAAGAATAGGGAACAGTGTTCCTCTTACGTTTTGAAGCTTTACTTTGAAAGATAATCACGTTCATTTGAAAGTGTATGAATTTCATGAAATGCTTTTGTGAGAAACACAGACGTGTTTCTGAGAAAAGAGGATTCGTTGTTTGGGATGTATTAAAGTATCGTTAGAATTGAGAAAAGTGTTCTACTTCCCCTTAGAAGCTTTACTTTGAAAGATATTCACATTCATCTGAAAGTGTATGAATTTCAGGAAATGCTTTTGTAAGAAACATAGACGTGATTGTGTGAAAAGAAGATTCGTTGTGTGTGATGTTTCACAGTATTGTTAGAATTGAGAACAGTGTTCCTCTTCCCCTTAGAAGCTTTACTTTAAAAGATAATCTTGTTCTTTTGAAAGTGTATGAATTACATGAAATTCTTTTGTGAAAAACAAAGAAGTCTTTTGGTGAAAAGAAGATTCTTTGTTTGGGATGTATCAAAGTATTGTTAGAATTGAGAACAGTGTTCCTCTTCCGTTTAGAAGCTTTACTTTGAAGATATACACATTCATCTGAAAGTGTATGAATTTCATCAAATGCTTTTGTGAGAATCTCCCATGTGTTTCTCTGAAAAGAAGATTCATTGTTTGGGATATATCAAAGTATTCTTAGAATTGAGAACAGTGTTCCTCTTCTGTTTAGAAGCTTTACTTTGAGAGATATTCAAATTCATCTGCAAGTGTATGAATTTCATGAAATGCTTTTGTAAGAAACGTAGACGTGATTGTGTGAAAAGAAGATTCGTTGTGTGTGATGTTTCACAGTATTATTAGAATTGAGAACAGTGTTCCTCTTACCCATAGAAGCTTTACTTTGAAAGATAATCTCGCTCTTTTGAAAGTGTATGAATTTCATGAAATGCTTTTGTGAGAAACAAAGACTTGTTTCTGTGAAAAGAAGAATCGTTGTTTGGGATGTATCAAAGTATGGTTAGAATTGAGAACAGTGTTCCTCTTCCATTTAGAAGCTTTACTTTGAAGATATACACATTCATCTGAAAGTGTATGAATTTCATGAAATGCTTTTGTGAGAATCTCCCATGTGTTTCTCTGAAAAGAAGATTCATTGCTTGGGATATATCAAAGTAGTGTTAGAATTGAGAACAGTGTTCCTCTTCAACTTAGAAGCTTTACTTTAAAAGATAGTCTCGTTCTTCTGAAAGTGTATGAATTTAATGAAATGCTTTTGTGAGAAACACAGACGCGTTTTGGTGAAAAGAAGATTCGTTGTTTGGGATGTATCAAAGTATTGTTAGAATTGAGAACAGTGTTCCTCTTCCCCTTAGAAGCTTTACTTTAAAAGATATTCACATTCATCTGAAAGTGTATGAATTTCATGAAATGCTTTTGTAAGAAACGTAGACGTGTTTCTGTGAAAAGAATATTCGTAGTTTGGGTTGTATCAAAATATTGTTAGAATTGAGAACAGTGGTCCTCTTCTGTTTAGAAGCTTTACTTTGAGAGATATTCACATTCATCTGAAAGTGTATGAATTTCATTAAATGCTTTTGTAAGAAACATAGACTTGTTTCTGTGAAAAGAAGATTCATTGTTTGGGATGTATCAAAGTATTGTTAGAATTAAGAACAGTGGTTAGGGTTAGGATTAGGGTTAGGGTTAAGGTTTGGGTTAGGGTTATTGTTAGGGTTAGGGTTAGGGTTAGGGTAGGGTTAGGGTTATGGTTAGGGTTTGGGTTAGGGTTAGGGTTAGGGTTAGGGTTATGGTTAGGGTTAGGGTTAGGTTTTGGGTTAGGGTTAAAAAAAAAGAATTTAGAACAGTGTTCCTCTTCCCCTTAGAAGCTTTACTTTGAAAGATAATCTTGTTCTTTTGAAAGTGTATGAATTACATGAAATTCTTTTGTGAAAAACAAAGAAGTCTTTTGGTGAAAAGAAGAATCTTTGTTTGGGATGTATCAAAGTATTGTTAGAATTGAGAACAGTGTTCCTCTTTCCCTTAGAAGCTTTACTTTGAAAGATAATCTCGTTCTTTTGAGAGTGTATGAATTTCATGAAATGCTTTTGTGAGAAACACAGACGTGTTTCTGTGAAAAGAAGAATCGTTGTTTGGGATTTATCGAAGTATGGTTAGAATTGAGAACAGTGTTCCTCTTCTGTTTAGAAGCTTTACTTTGAAAGATATTCACATTCATCTGAAAGTGTATAAATTTCATGAAATGCTTTTGTGAGAATCTCCCATGTGTTTCTCTGAAAAGAAAATTCATTGCTTGGGATATATCAAAGTATTGTTAGAATTGAGAACAGTGTTCCTCTTCTGTTTAGAAGCTTTACTTTGAGAGATATTCACATTCATCTGAAAGTGTATGAATTTCATGAAATGCTTTTGTAAGAAACGTAGACGTGATAGTGAGAAAAGAAGTTTCGTTGTGTGGGATGTTTCACAGTATTGTTAGAATTGGGAACAGTGTTCCTCTTACGTTTTGAAGCTTTACTTTGAAAGATAATCACGTTCATTTGAAAGTGTATGAATTTCATGAAATGCTTTTGTGAGAAACACAGACGTGTTTCTGAGAAAACAGGATTCGTTGTTTTGGATGTATCAAAGTATCGTTAGAATTGAGAATAGTGTTCCTCTTCCCCTTAGAAGCTTTACTTTGAAAGATAATCTTGTTCTTATGAAAGTGTATGAATTTCATGAAATTATTTTGTGAGAAACACAGAAGTTTTTTGGTGAAAAGAAGATTCTTTGTTTGGGATGTATCAAAGTATTGTTAGAATTGAGAAGAGTGTTCCTCTTCCCCTTAGAAGCTTTACTTTGAAAGATAGTCTCGTTCTTTTGAGAGTGTATGAATTTCATGAAATTCTTTTGTGAGAAACACAGACGTGTTTATGTGAAAAGAAGAATCGTTGTTTGGGATGTATCAAAGTATTGATAGAATTTAGAACAGTGGTCCTCTTCCGTTTAGAAGCTTTACTTTGAAAAATATTCACATTCATCTGAATGTGTATGAATTTCATGAAATGCTTTTGTGAGAATCTCCCATGTGTTTCTCTGAAAAGAATATTCATAGTTTGGGATATATCAAAGTATTGTTAGAATTGAGAACAGTGTTCCTCTTCTGTATAGAAGCTTTACTTTGAGAGATATTCACATTCATCTGAAAGTGTATGAATTTCATGAAATGCTTTTTTAAGAAACGTAGACGGGATTGTGTGAAATGAAGATTCGTTGTGTGGGATGTTTCACAGTATTGTTAGAATTGAGAACTGTTTTCCTCTTACGTTTTGAAGCTTTACTTTGAAAGATAATCTCGTTCTTTTGAAAGTGTATGAATTTAATGAAATGCTTTTGTGAGAAACACAGATGTGTTTCTGTGAAAACAAGATTCGTTTTTTAGAATGCATCAAAGTATTGTTAGAATTGAGAACAGTGTTCCTCTACTGCTTAGAAGCTTTACTTTGAGAGATATTCATATTCATCTGAAAGTGTATGAATTTCTTGAAATGCTTTTGTAAGAAACATAGACGTGTTTCTGTGAAAAGAAGATTCGTTGTTTGGGATGTATCAAAGTATTGTTAGAATTTAGAACAGTGGTTAGGGTTAGGATTAGGGTTAGGGTCTGGGTAGGGTTAGGGTTAGGGTTAGGGTTAGGGTTTAGGTTTAGTGATAGGGTTAGGGTTAGGGTTAGGGTTACGATTAGGGTTAGGGTTAGGGTTATGGTTTAGGGTTTAGGGTTAGGGTTAGGGTTAGGGTTATTGTTAGGGGTAAAAAAAAGAATTTAGAACAGTGTTCCTCTTCCCCTTAGAAGCTTTACTTTGAAAGATAATCTCGTTCTTTTGAGAGTGTATGAATTTCATGAAATGCTTTTGTGAGAAACACAGACGTGTTTCTGTGAAAAGAAGAATCATTGTTTGGGATGTATCAAAGTATGGTTAGAATTGAGAACAGTATTCCTCTTCCGCTTAGAAGCTTTACTTTGAAAGATATTCACATTCATCTGAAAGTGTATGAATTTCATGAAATGCTTTTGTGAGAATCTCCCATGTGTTTCTCTGAAAAGAAGATTCATAGTTTGGGATATATCAAAGTATTGTTAGAATTGAGAACAGTGTTCCTCTTCTGTTTAGAAGCTTTACTTTGAGAGATATTCACATTCATCTGAAAGTGTATGAATTTCATGAAATGCTTTTGTAAGTAACGTAGACGTGATTGTGTGAAAAGAAGATTCGTTGTGTGGGATGTTTCACAGTATTGTTAGAATTGAGAACAGTGTTCCTCTTCCCCTTAGAAGCTTTACTTTGAAAGATATTCACATTCATCTGAAAGTGTATGAATTTCATGAAATGCTTTTGTAAGAAACGTAGATGTGTTTCTGTGAAAGGAAGATTAGTTGTTTGGGATGTATCAAAGTATTGTTAGAATTTAGAACAGTGGTTAGGGTTAGGATTAGGGTTAGGGTCTGGGTTAGGGTTAGTGTTAGGGTTAGGGTTAGGTTTAGGGTTATGGTTATGGTTATGGTTAGGGTTAGGGTTAGTGTTAGGGTTAGGGTAAGGGTTAGGGTTAGGCTTAGGGTTAGGGTTTGGTTTTGGGTTAGGGTTAGGGTTAGGGTTAGGGTTAGGGTTAGCGTTAGGGTTAGGGTAGGGTTAGGGTTAGGGTTAGGGTTAGGGTTAGGGTTAGGGTTTAGGGTTAGGGTTAGGGTTTAGGGTTAGGATTAGGGTTAGGGTTAGGGTTAGGGGTAGGGGTAGGGATAGGGTTAGGTTTAGGGTTAAAAAAAAGAATTTAGAACAGTTTTCCTCTTCCCCTTAGAAGCTTTACTTTGAAAGATAATCTCGTTCTTTTGAAAGTGTATGAATTTCATGAAATGCTTTTGTGAGAAACACAGACGTATTTCTGTGAAAAGAAGATTCGTTGTTTGGGATGTATCAAAGTATGGTTAGAATTGAGAACAGTGTTCCTCTTCCTTTTAGAAGATTTTCTTTGAAAGATATTCACATTCATCTGAAAGTGTATGAATTTCATGAAATGCTTTTGTCAGAATGTCCCATGTGTTTCTCTGAAAAGAAGATTCATTGCTTGGGATATATCAAAGTATTGTTAGAAGTGAGAACAGTGTTCCTCTTCCGTTTAGAAGCTTTACTTTGAGAGATATTCACATTCATCTGAAAGTGTATGAATTTCATGAAATGCTTTTGTAAGAAACGTAGACGTGTTTCTGTGAAAAGAAGATTAGTTGTTTGGGATGTATCAAAGTATTGTTAGAATTTAGAACAGTGGTTACGGTTAGGATTAGGGTTAGGGTCTGGGTTAGGGTTAGTGTTAGAGTTCGGGTAATGTTTAGGGTTATGATTATGGTTATGGTTATGGTTAGGGTTAGGGTTAGGGTTACGGTTAGGGTCTGGGTTAGGGTTAGGGTTAGTGTTAGTGTTAGGGTTTAGGGTTAGGGTTAGGGTTAGGGTTACGATTAGGGTTAGGGTTAGGGTTATGGTTTAGGGTTTAGGGTTAGGGTTAGGGTTAGGGTTATTGTTAGGGGTAAAAAAAAGAATTTAGAACAGTGTTCCTCTTCCCCTTAGAAGCTTTACTTTGAAAGATAATCTCGTTTATTTGAGAGTGTATGAATTTCATGAAATGCTTTTGTGAGAAACACAGACGTGTTTCTGTGAAAAGAAGAATCATTGTTTGGGATGTATCAAAGTATGGTTAGAATTGAGAACAGTATTCCTCTTCCGCTTAGAAGCTTTACTTTGAAAGATATTCACATTCATCTGAAAGTGTATGAATTTCATGAAATGCTTTTGTGAGAATCTCCCATGTGTTTCTCTGAAAAGAAGATTCATAGTTTGGGATATATCAAAGTATTGTTAGAATTGAGAACAGTGTTCCTCTTCTGTTTAGAAGCTTTACTTTGAGAGATATTCACATTCATCTGAAAGTGTATGAATTTCATGAAATGCTTTTGTAAGTAACGTAGACGTGATTGTGTGAAAAGAAGATTCGTTGTGTGGGATGTTTCACAGTATTGTTAGAATTGAGAACAGTGTTCCTCTTCCCCTTAGAAGCTTTACTTTGAAAGATATTCACATTCATCTGAAAGTGTATGAATTTCATGAAATGCTTTTGTAAGAAACGTAGATGTGTTTCTGTGAAAGGAAGATTAGTTGTTTGGGATGTATCAAAGTATTGTTAGAATTTAGAACAGTTGTTAGGGTTAGGATTAGGGTTAGGGTCTGGGTTAGGGTTAGTGTTAGGGTTAGGGTTAGGTTTAGGGTTATGGTTATGGTTATGGTTAGGGTTAGGGTTAGTGTTAGGGTTAGGGTAAGGGTTAGGGTTAGGCTTAGGGTTAGGGTTTGGTTTTGGGTTAGGGTTAGGGTTAGGGTTAGGGTTAGGGTTAGGGTTAGCGTTAGGGTTAGGGTAGGGTTAGGGTTAGGGTTAGGGTTAGGGTTAGGGTTAGGGTTAGGGTTTAGGGTTAGGGTTAGGGTTTAGGGTTAGGATTAGGGTTAGGGTTAGGGTTAGGGGTAGGGGTAGGGATAGGGTTAGGTTTAGGGTTAAAAAAAAGAATTTAGAACAGTTTTCCTCTTCTCCTTAGAAGCTTTACTTTAAAGATAATCTCGTTCTTTTGAAAGTGTATGAATTTCATGAAATGCTTTTGTGAGAAACACAGACGTATTTCTGTGAAAAGAAGATTCGTTGTTTGGGATGTATCAAAGTATGGTTAGAATTGAGAACAGTGTTCCTCTTCCTTTTAGAAGATTTTCTTTGAAAGATATTCACATTCATCTGAAAGTGTATGAATTTCATGAAATGCTTTTGTCAGAATGTCCCATGTGTTTCTCTGAAAAGAAGATTCATTGCTTGGGATATATCAAAGTATTGTTAGAAGTGAGAACAGTGTTCCTCTTCCGTTTAGAAGCTTTACTTTGAGAGATATTCACATTCATCTGAAAGTGTATGAATTTCATGAAATGCTTTTGTAAGAAACGTAGACGTGTTTCTGTGAAAAGAAGATTAGTTGTTTGGGATGTATCAAAGTATTGTTAGAATTTAGAACAGTGGTTACGGTTAGGATTAGGGTTAGGGTCTGGGTTAGGGTTAGTGTTAGGGTTCGGGTAATGTTTAGGGTTATGATTATGGTTATGGTTAGGGTTAGGTTTAGGGTTACGGTTAGGGTCTGGGTTAGTGTTAGGGTTAGTGTTAGGGTTTAGGGATAGGGTTAGGGTTAGGGTTAGGGTTACGATTAGGGTTAGGGTTAGGGTTATGGTTTAGGGTTTAGGGTGAGGATTAGGGTTAGTGTTAGGGGTAAAAAAAAAGAATTTAGAACAGTGTTCCTCTTCCCCTTAGAAGCTTTACTTTGTAAGATAGTCTCGTTCTTTTGAAAGTGTATGAATTTCATGAAATGCTTTTGTAAGAAACGTAGACGTGATTGTGTGAAAAGAAGATTCGTTGTGTGGGATGTTTCACAGTATTGTTAGAATTGAGAACAGTGTTCCTCTTCCCCTTAGAAGCTTTATTTTGAAAGATAGTCTCGTTCTTTTGAGAGTGTATGAATTTCATGAAATTCTTTGTGAGAAACACAGACGTGTTTATGTGAAAAGAAGAATCGTTGTTTGGGATGTATCAAAGTATTGTTAGAATTTAGAACAGTGGTCCTCTTCCGTTTAAAAGCTTTACTTTGAAAAATATTCACATTCATCTGAAAGTGTATGAATTTCATGAAATGCTTTTGTGAGAATCTCCCATGTGTTTCTCTGAAAAGAAGATTCATTGCTTGGGATATATCGTTCTTTTGAAAGTGTATGAATTTCATGAAATGCTTTTGTAAGAAACATAGACGTGTTTCTGTGAAAAGAAGATTCGTTGTTTGTGATGTATCAAAGTATTGTTAGAATTTAGAACAGTGGTTAGGGTTAGGATTAGGGTTAGGGTCTGGGTTAGGGTGAGGGTTATGGTTAGGGTTAGGGTTTAGGTTTAGGGATATGGTTAGGATTAGGGTTAGGGTTACGATTAGGGTTAGGGTTAGGGTTAGGTTTACGATTAGGGTTAGGGTTCGGGTTATGGTTTAGGGTTTAGGGTTAGGGTTAGGGTTAGTGTTAGGGGTAAAAAAAAAAGAATTTAGTACAGTGTTCCTCTTCCCCTTTGAAGCTTTACTTTGAAAGGTAATCTCGTACTTTTGAGAGTGTATGAATTTCATGAAATGCTTTTGTGAGAAACAGAGACGTGTTTCTGTGAAAGAAGAATCGTTGTTTGGGATGTATCAAAGTATGGTTAGAATTGAGAACATTGTTCCTCTTCCCCTTAGAAGCTTTACTTTGAAAGATATTTACATTCATCTGAAAGTGTATGAATTTCATGAAATGCTTTTTTAAGAAACGTAGAGGTGTTTCTGTGAAAAGAAGATTTGTTGTTTGGGATATATCAAAGTATTGTTAGAATTTAAAACAGTGGTTAGGGTTAGGATTAGGGTTAGGGTCTGGTTTAGGGTTAGTGTTAGGGTTCGGGTAAGGTTTAGGGTTATGGTTATGGTTATGGTTAGGGTTAGGGTTAGGGTTAGTGTTAGGATTAGGGTTAGGGTCTGGGTTAGGGTTAGGGTTAGGGTTAGGGTTAGGGTTAGGGTTTAGGTTTAGGGATAGGGTTAGGCTTAGGGTTAGGGTTACGATTAGGGTTAGGGTTAGGGTTATGGTTTAGGGTTTAGGGTTAGGGTTAGGGTTAGGGTTAGTGTTTGGGGTAAAAAAAAAAGAATTTAGAACAGTGTTCCTCTCCCCCTTAGAAGCTTTACTTTGAAAGATAATCTCGTTCTTTTGAAAGTGTATGAATTTCATGTAATGCTTTGTGAGAAACACAGACGTATTTCTGTGAAAAGAAGATTCGTTGTTTGGGATGTATCAAAGTATTGTTAGAATTGAGAACAGTGTTCCTCTTCCTTTTAGAAGCTTTTCTTTGAAAGATATTCACATTCATCTGAAAGTGTATGAATTTCATGAAATGCTTTTGTGAGAATGTCCCATGTGTTTCTCTGAAAAGAAGATTCATTGCTTGGGATATATCAAAGTATTGTTAGAATTGAGAACAGTGTTCCTCTTCTGTTTAGAAGCTTTACTTTGAGAGATATTCACATTCATCTGAAAGTGTATGAATTTCATGAAATGCTTTTGTAAGAAACGTAGACGTGTTTATGTGAAAAGAAGATTTGTTGTTTTGGATGTATCAAAGTATTGTTAGAATTTAGAACAGTGGTTAGGGTTAGGATTAGGGTTAGGGTCTGGGTTAGGGTTAGTGTTAGGGTTCGGGTAAGGTTTAGGGTTATGGTTATGGTTATGGTTATGGTTATGGTTAGGGCTAGGGTTAGGGTTACAGTTAGGGTCTGGGTTAGGGTTAGGGTTAGGGTTAGGGTATAGGGATAGGGTTAGGGTTAGGGTTAGGGTTACGATTAGGGTTAGGGTTAGGGTTATGGTTTAGGGTTTAGGGTTAGGGTTAGGGTTAGTGTTAGGGGTAAAAAAAAAGAATTTAGAACAGTGTTCCTCTTCCCCTTAGAAGCTTTACTTTGAAAGATAGTCTCGTTCTTTTGAAAGTGTATGAATTTCATGAAATGCTTTTGTAAGAAACGTAGACGTGATTGTGTGAAAAGAAGATTCGATGTGTGGGATGTTTCACAGTATTGTTAGAATTGAGAACAATGTTTCTCTTCCCCTTAGAAGCTTTACTTTGAAAGATAGTCTCGTTCTTTTGAGAGTGTATGAATTTCATGAAATTCTTTTGTGAGAAACACAGACGTGTTTATGTGAAAAGAAGAATCGTTGTTTGGGATGTATCAAAGTATTGTTAGAATTTAGAACAGTGGTCCTCTTCCGTTTAGAAGCTTTACTTTTAAAAATATTCACATTCATCTGAAAGTATGAATTTCATGAAATGCTTTTGTGAGAATCTCCCATGTGTTTCTCTGAAAAGAATATTCATAGTTTGGGATATATCAAAGTATTGTTAGAATTGAGAACAGTGTTCCTCTTCTGTTTAGAAGGTTTACTTTGAGAGCTATTCACATTCATCTGAAAGTGTATGAATTTCATGAAATGCTTTTGTAAGAAACGTAGACGTGATTGTGTGAAAAGATTTGTTGTGTGGGATGTTTCACAGTATTGTTAGAATTGAGAACTGTTTTCCTCTTACGTTTTGAAGCTTTACTTTGAAAGATAATCTCGTTCTTTTGAAAGTGTATGAATTTAATAAAATGCTTTTTTAAGAAACATAGACGTGTTTCTGTGAAAAGAAGATTCGTTGTTTGGGATGTATCAATGTATTGTTAGAATTTAGAACAGTGGTTAGGGTTAGGATGAGGATTAGGGTCTGGGTTAGGGTTAGGGTTAGGGTTATGGTTAGGGTTAGGGTTATGGTTTAGGGTTTAGGGTTAGGGTTAGGGTTAGGGTTAGTGTTAGGGGTAAAAAAAAAGAATTTAGAACAGTGTTCCTCTTCCCCTTAGAAGATTTACTTTGAAAGATAATCTCGTTCTTTTGAAAGTGTATGAATTTCATGAAATGCTTTTGTGAGAAACACAGACGTATTTCTGTGAAAAAAAGATTCGTTGTTTGGGATGTATCAAAGTATGGTTAGAATTGAGAACAGTGTTCCTCTTCCTTTTAGAAGCTTTTTTTGAAAGATATTCACATTCATCTGAAAGTGTATGAATTTCATGAAATGCTTTTGTGAGAATGTCCCATGTGTTTCTCTGAAAAGAAGATTAATTGCTTGGGATATATCAAATTATTGTTAGAATTGAGAACACTGTTCCTCTTCTGTTTAGAATCTTTACTTTGAAAGATATTCACATTCATCTGAAAGTGTATGAATTTCATGAAATGCTTTTGTAAGAAACGTAGACGTGATTGTGAGAAAAGAAGATACGTTGTGTGGGATGTTTCACAGTATTGTTAGAATTGGGAACAGTGTTCCTCTTATTTTTTGAAGCTTTACTTTGAAAGATAATCACGTTCATTTGAAAGTGTATGAATTTCATGAAATGCTTTTGTGAGAAACTCAGAAGTGTTTCTGAGAAAACAGGATTCGTTGTTTGGGATGTATTAAAGTATCGTTAGAATTGAGAATAGTGTTCCTCTTCCCCTTAGAAGCTTTACTTTGAAAGATAATCTTGTTCTTATGAAAGTGTATGAATTTCATGAAATTATTTTGTGTGAAACACAGAAGTGTTTTAGTGAAAAGAAGATTCTTTGTTTGGGATGTATCAAAGTATTGTTAGAATTGAGAACAGTGTTCCTCTTCCCCTTAGAAGCTTTACTTTGAAAGATAGTCTCGTTCTTTTGAGAGTGTATGAATTTCATGAAATTTTTTTGTGAGAAACACAGACGAGTTTATGTGAAAAGAAGAATCGTTGTTTGGGATGTATCAAAGTATTGATAGAATTTAGAACAGTGGTCCTCTTCCGTTTAGAAGCTTTACTTTGAAAAATATTCACATTCATCTGAATGTGTATCAATTTCATGAAATGCTTTTGTGAGAATCTCCCATGTGTTTCTCTGAAAAGAATATTCATAGTTTGGGATATATCAAAGTATTGTTAGAATTGAGAACAGTGTTCCTCTTCTGTTTAGAAGCTTTACTTAGAGAGATATTCACATTCATCTGCAAGTGTATGAATTTCATGAAATGCTTTTTTAAGAAACGTAGACGTGATTGTGTGAAAAGAAGATTCGTTGTGTGAGATGTTTCACAGTATTGTTAGAATTGAGAACTGTTTTCCTCTTACGTTTTGAAGCTTTACTTTGAAAGATAATCTCGTTCTTTTGAAAGTGTATGAATTTAATGAAATGCTTTTGTGAGAAACACAGACGTGTTTCTGTGAAAAGAAGATTCGTTGTTTGGAATGCATCAAAGTATTGTTAGAATTGAGAACAGTGTTCCTCTACTGCTTAGAAGCTTTACTTTGAGAGATATTCACATTCATCTGAAAGTGTATGAATTTCTTGAAATGCTTTTGTAAGAAACATAGACGTGTTTCTGTGAAAAGAAGATTCGTTGTTTGGGATGTATCAAGGTATTGTTAGAATTTAGAACAGTGGTTAGGGTTAGGATTAGGGTTAGGGTCTGGGTAGGGTTAGGGTTAGGGTTAGGGTTAGGGTTTAGGTTTAGAAATAGGGTTAGGGTTAGGGTTAGGGTTACGATTAGGGTTAGGGTTAGGGTTATGGTTTAGGGTTTAGGGTTAGGGTTAGGGTTAGGGTTAGTGTTAGGGGTAAAAAAAAAAGAATTTAGAACAGTGTTCCTTTTCCCCTTAGAAGCTTTACTTTGAAAGATAATCTCGTTCTTTTGAGAGTGTATGAATTTCATGAAATGCTTTTGTGAGAAACACAGACGTGTTTCTGTGAAAAGAATAATCATTGTTTGGGATGTATCAAAGTATGGTTAGAATTGAGAACAGTATTCCTCTTCCGCTTAGAAGCTTTACTTTGAAAGATATTCACATTCATCTGAAAGTGTATGAATTTCATGAAATGCTTTTGTGAGAATCTCCCATGTTTTTCTCTGAAAAGAAGATTCATATTTTGGGATATATCAAAGTATTGTTAGAATTGAGAACAGTGTTCCTCTTCTGTTTAGAAGCTTTACTTTGAGAGATATTCACATTCATCTGAAAGTGTATGAATTTCATGAAATGCTTTTGTAAGAAACGTAGACGTGATTGTGTGAAAAGAAGATTCGTTGTGTGGGATGTTTCACAGTATTGTTAGAATTGAGAACAGTGTTCCTCTTCCCCTTAGAAGCTTTACTTTGAAAGATATTCACATTCATCTGAAAGTGTATGAATTTCATGAAATGCTTTTGTAAGAAACGTAGACGTGTTTCTGTGAAAGGAAGATTAGTTGTTTGGGATGTATCAAAGTATTGTTAGAATTTAGAACAGTGGTTAGGGTTAGGATTAGGGTTAGGGTCTGGGTTAGGGTTAGTGTTAGGGTTAGGGTTAGGTTTAGGGTTATGGTTATGGTTATGGTTAGGGTTAGGATTAGGGTTAGGGTTAGGTTTAGGGTTAGGGTTAGGGTAAGGGTTAGGATTAGGGTTAGGGTTAGGGTTTGGGTTTGGGTTAGGGTTAGGGTTAGGATTAGGGTTAGGGTTAGCGTTAGGGTTAGGGTAGGGTTAGGGTTAGGGTTAGGGTTAGGGTTTAGTGTTAGGGTTAGGTTTAGGGTTAGGGTTAGGGTTAGGGTTAGGGGTAGGGGTAGGGATAGGGTTAGGTTTAGGGTTAAAAAAAAGAATTTAGAACAGTTTTCCTCTTCCCCTTAGATGCTTTACTTTGAAAGATAATCTCGTTCTTTTGAGAGTGTATGAATTTCTTGAAATGCTTTTGTGAGAAACACAGACGTGTATCTGTGAAAGAAGAATCGTTGTTTGGGATGTATCAAAGTATGGTTACAATTGAGAACAGTGTTCCTCTTCCGTTTAGAAGCTTTACTTTGAAGATATACACATTCATCTGAAAGTGTATGAATTTCATGAAATACTTTTGTGAGAATCTCCCATGTGTTTCTCTGAAAAGAAGATTCATTGCTTGGGATATATCAAAGTATTGTTAGAATTGAGAACAGTGTTCCTCTTCTGTTTAGAAGCTTTACTTTGAGAGATATTCACATTCATCTGAAAGTGTATGAATTTCATGAAATGCTTTTGTAAGAAACGTAGTCGTGATTGTGAGAAAAGAAGATTCGTTGTGTGGGATGTTTCACAGTATTGTAAGAATTGGGAACAGTGTTCCTCTTACGTTTTGAAGCTTTACTTTGAAAGATAATCACGTTCATTTGAAAGTGTATGAATTTCATGAAATGCTTTTGTGAGAAACACAGACGTGTTTCTGAGAAAAGAGGATTCGTTGTTTGGGATGTATTAAAGTATCGTTAGAATTGAGAAAAGTGTTCTACTTCCCCTTAGAAGCTTTACTTTGAAAGATATTCACATTCATCTGAAAGTGTATGAATTTCAGGAAATGCTTTTGTAAGAAACATAGACGTGATTGTGTGAAAAGAAGATTCGTTGTGTGTGATGTTTCACAGTATTGTTAGAATTGAGAACAGTGTTCCTCTTCCCCTTAGAAGCTTTACTTTAAAAGATAATCTTGTTCTTTTGAAAGTGTATGAATTACATGAAATTCTTTTGTGAAAAACAAAGAAGTCTTTTGGTGAAAAGAAGATTCTTTGTTTGGGATGTATCAAAGTATTCTTAGAATTGAGAACAGTGTTCCTCTTTCCCTTAGAAGCTTTACTTTGAAAGATAATCTCGTTCTTTTGAGAGTGTATGAATTTCATGAAATGCTTTTGTGAGAAACACAGACGTGTTTCTGTGAAAAGAAGAATCGTTGTTTGGGATGTATCAAAGTATGGTTAGAATTGAGAACAGTGTTCCTCTTCCGTTTAGAAGCTTTACTTTGAAGATATACACATTCATCTGAAAGTGTATGAATTTCATGAAATGCTTTTGTGAGAATCTCCCATGTGTTTCTCTGAAAAGAAGATTCATTGTTTGGGATATATCAAAGTATTCTTAGAATTGAGAACAGTGTTCCTCTTCTGTTTAGAAGCTTTACTTTGAGAGATATTTACATTCATCTGCAAGTGTATGAATTTCATGAAATGCTTTTGTAAGAAACGTAGACGTGATTGTGTGAAAAGAAGATTCGTTGTGTGTGATGTTTCACAGTATTATTAGAATTGAGAACAGTGTTCCTCTTACCCATAGAAGCTTTACTTTGAAAGATAATCTCGTTCTTTTGAAAGTGTATGAATTTCATGAAATGCTTTTGTGAGAAACACAGACTTGTTTCTGTGAAAAGAAGAATCGTTGTTTGGGATGTATCAAAGTATGGTTAGAATTGAGAACAGTGTTCCTCTTCCATTTAGAAGCTTTACATTGAAGATATACACATTCATCTGAAAGTGTATGAATTTCATGAAATGCTTTTGTGAGAATCTCCCATGTGTTTCTCTGAAAAGAAGATTCATTGCTTGGGATATATCAAAGTATTGTTAGAATTGAGAACAGTGTTCCTCTTCCCCTTAGAAGCTTTACTTTAAAAGATAGTCTCGTTCTTCTGAAAGTGTATGAATTTAATGAAATGCTTTTGTGAGAAACACAGACGCGTTTTGGTGAAAAGAAGATTCGTTGTTTGGGATGTATCAAAGTATTGTTAGAATTGAGAACAGTGTTCCTCTTCCCCTTAGAAGCTTTACTTTAAAAGATATTCACATTCATCTGAAAGTGTATGAATTTCATGAAATGCTTTTGTAAGAAACGTAGACGTGTTTCTGTGAAAAGAATATTCGTAGTTTGGGTTGTATCAAAATATTGTTAGAATTGAGAACAGTGGTCCTCTTCTGTTTAGAAGCTTTACTTTGAGAGATATTCACATTCATCTGAAAGTGTATGAATTTCATGAAATGCTTTTGTAAGAAACATAGACTTGTTTCTGTGAAAAGAAGATTCATTGTTTGGGATGTATCAAAGTATTGTTAGAATTTAGAACAGTGGTTAGGGTTAGGATTAGGGTTAGGGTTAAGGTTTGGGTTAGGGTTATTGTTAGGGTTAGGGTTAGGGTTAGGGTAGGGTTAGGGTTATGGTTAGGTTTTGGGTTAGGGTTAGGGTTAGGGTTAGGGTTATGGTTAGGGTTAGGGTTAGGTTTTGGGTTAGGGTTAAAAAAAAGAATTTAGAACAGTGTTCCTCTTCCCCTTAGAAGCTTTACTTTGAAAGATAATCTTGTTCTTTTGAAAGTGTATGAATTACATGAAATTCTTTTGTGAAAAACAAAGAAGTCTTTTGGTGAAAAGAAGAATCTTTGTTTGGGATGTATCAAAGTATTGTTAGAATTGAGAACAGTGTTCCTCTTTCCCTTAGAAGCTTTACTTTGAAAGATAATCTCGTTCTTTTGAGAGTGTATGAATTTCTTGAAATGCTTTTGTGAGAAACACAGACGTGTATCTGTGAAAGAAGAATCGTTGTTTGGGATGTATCAAAGTATGGTTACAATTGAGAACAGTGTTCCTCTTCCGTTTAGAAGCTTTACTTTGAAGATATACACATTCATCTGAAAGTGTATGAATTTCATGAAATACTTTTGTGAGAATCTCCCATGTGTTTCTCTGAAAAGAAGATTCATTGCTTGGGATATATCAAAGTATTGTTAGAATTGAGAACAGTGTTCCTCTTCTGTTTAGAAGCTTTACTTTGAGAGATATTCACATTCATCTGAAAGTGTATGAATTTCATGAAATGCTTTTGTAAGAAACGTAGTCGTGATTGTGAGAAAAGAAGATTCGTTGTGTGGGATGTTTCACAGTATTGTAAGAATTGGGAACAGTGTTCCTCTTACGTTTTGAAGCTTTACTTTGAAAGATAATCACGTTCATTTGAAAGTGTATGAATTTCATGAAATGCTTTTGTGAGAAACACAGACGTGTTTCTGAGAAAAGAGGATTCGTTGTTTGGGATGTATTAAAGTATCGTTAGAATTGAGAAAAGTGTTCTACTTCCCCTTAGAAGCTTTACTTTGAAAGATATTCACATTCATCTGAAAGTGTATGAATTTCAGGAAATGCTTTTGTAAGAAACATAGACGTGATTGTGTGAAAAGAAGATTCGTTGTGTGTGATGTTTCACAGTATTGTTAGAATTGAGAACAGTGTTCCTCTTCCCCTTAGAAGCTTTACTTTAAAAGATAATCTTGTTCTTTTGAAAGTGTATGAATTACATGAAATTCTTTTGTGAAAAACAAAGAAGTCTTTTGGTGAAAAGAAGATTCTTTGTTTGGGATGTATCAAAGTATTGTTAGAATTGAGAACAGTGTTCCTCTTTCCCTTAGAAGCTTTACTTTGAAAGATAATCTCGTTCTTTTGAGAGTGTATGAATTTCATGAAATGCTTTTGTGAGAAACACAGACGTGTTTCTGTGAAAAGAAGAATCGTTGTTTGGGATGTATCAAAGTATGGTTAGAATTGAGAACAGTGTTCCTCTTCCGTTTAGAAGCTTTACTTTGAAGATATACACATTCATCTGAAAGTGTATGAATTTCATGAAATGCTTTTGTGAGAATCTCCCATGTGTTTCTCTGAAAAGAAGATTCATTGTTTGGGATATATCAAAGTATTCTTAGAATTGAGAACAGTGTTCCTCTTCTGTTTAGAAGCTTTACTTTGAGAGATATTTACATTCATCTGCAAGTGTATGAATTTCATGAAATGCTTTTGTAAGAAACGTAGACGTGATTGTGTGAAAAGAAGATTCGTTGTGTGTGATGTTTCACAGTATTATTAGAATTGAGAACAGTGTTCCTCTTACCCATAGAAGCTTTACTTTGAAAGATAATCTCGTTCTTTTGAAAGTGTATGAATTTCATGAAATGCTTTTGTGAGAAACACAGACTTGTTTCTGTGAAAAGAAGAATCGTTGTTTGGGATGTATCAAAGTATGGTTAGAATTGAGAACAGTGTTCCTCTTCCATTTAGAAGCTTTACATTGAAGATATACACATTCATCTGAAAGTGTATGAATTTCATGAAATGCTTTTGTGAGAATCTCCCATGTGTTTCTCTGAAAAGAAGATTCATTGCTTGGGATATATCAAAGTATTGTTAGAATTGAGAACAGTGTTCCTCTTCCCCTTAGAAGCTTTACTTTAAAAGATAGTCTCGTTCTTCTGAAAGTGTATGAATTTAATGAAATGCTTTTGTGAGAAAAACAGACGCGTTTTGGTGAAAAGAAGATTCGTTGTTTGGGATGTATCAAAGTATTGTTAGAATTGAGAACAGTGTTCCTCTTCCCCTTAGAAGCTTTACTTTAAAAGATATTCACATTCATCTGAAAGTGTATGAATTTCATGAAATGCTTTTGTAAGAAACGTAGACGTGTTTCTGTGAAAAGAATATTCGTAGTTTGGGTTGTATCAAAATATTGTTAGAATTGAGAACAGTGGTCCTCTTCTGTTTAGAAGCTTTACTTTGAGAGATATTCACATTCATCTGAAAGTGTATGAATTTCATGAAATGCTTTTGTAAGAAACATAGACTTGTTTCTGTGAAAAGAAGATTCATTGTTTGGGATGTATCAAAGTATTGTTAGAATTTAGAACAGTGGTTAGGGTTAGGATTAGGGTTAGGGTTAAGGTTTGGGTTAGGGTTATTGTTAGGGTTAGGGTTAGGGTTAGGGTAGGGTTAGGGTTATGGTTAGGGTTTGGGTTAGGGTTAGGGTTAGGGTTATGGTTAGGGTCAGGGTTAGGTTTTGGGTTAGGGTTAAAAAAAAAGAATTTAGAACAGTGTTCCTCTTCCCCTTAGAAGCTTTACTTTGAAAGATAATCTTGTTCTTTTGAAAGTGTATGAATTACATGAAATTCTTTTGTGAAAAACAAAGAAGTCTTTTGGTGAAAAGAAGAATCTTTGTTTGGGATGTATCAAAGTATTGTTAGAATTGAGAACAGTGTTCCTCTTTCCCTTAGAAGCTTTACTTTGAAAGATAATCTCGTTCTTTTGAGAGTGTATGAATTTCATGAAATGCTTTTGTGAGAAACACAGACGTGTTTCTGTGAAAAGAAGAATCGTGTCTGGGATTTATCGAAGTATGGTTAGAATTGAGAACAGTGTTCCTCTTCTGTTTAGAAGCTTTACTTTGAAAGATATTCACATTCATCTGAAAGTGTATAAATTTCATGAAATGCTTTTGTGAGAATCTCCCATGTGTTTCTCTGAAAAGAAAATTCATTGCTTGGGATATATCAAAGTATTGTTAGAATTGAGAACAGTGTTCCTCTTCTGTTTAGAAGCTTTACTTTGAGAGATATTCACATTCATCTGAAAGTGTATGAATTTCATGAAATGCTTTTGTAAGAAACGTAGTCGTGATTGTGAGAAAAGAAGATTCGTTGTGTGGGAGTTTCACAGTATTGTAAGAATTGGGAACAGTGTTCCTCTTACGTTTTGAAGCTTTACTTTGAAAGATAATCACGTTCATTTGAAAGTGTATGAATTTCATGAAATGCTTTTGTGAGAAACACAGACGTGTTTCTGAGAAAAGAGGATTCGTTGTTTGGGATGTATTAAAGTATCGTTAGAATTGAGAAAAGTGTTCTACTTCCCCTTAGAAGCTTTACTTTGAAAGATATTCACATTCATCTGAAAGTGTATGAATTTCAGGAAATGCTTTTGTAAGAAACATAGACGTGATTGTGTGAAAAGAAGATTCGTTGTGTGTGATGTTTCACAGTATTGTTAGCATTGAGAACAGTGTTCCTCTTCCCCTTAGAAGCTTTACTTTAAAAGATAATCTTGTTCTTTTGAAAGTGTATGAATTACATGAAATTCTTTTGTGAAAAACAAAGAAGTCTTTTGGTGAAAAGAAGATTCTTTGTTTGGGATGTATCAAAGTATTGTTAGAATTGAGAACAGTGTTCCTCTTTCCCTTAGAAGCTTTACTTTGAAAGATAATCTCGTTTTTTTGAGAGTGTATGAATTTCATGAAATGCTTTTGTGAGAAACACAGACGTGTTTCTGTGAAAAGAAGAATCGTTGTTTGGGATGTATCAAAGTATGGTTAGAATTGAGAACAGTGTTCCTCTTCCGTTTAGAAGCTTTACTTTGAAGATATACATATTCATCTGAAAGTGTATGAATTTCATGAAATGCTTTTGTGTGAATCTCCCATGTGTTTCTCTGAAAAGAAGATTCATTGTTTGGGATATATCAAAGTATTGTTAGAATTGAGAACAGTGTTCCTCTTCTGTTTAGAAGCTTTACTTTGAGAGATATTCACATTCATCTGCAAGTGTATGAATTTCATGAAATGCTTTTGTAAGAAACGTAGACGTGATTGTGTGAAAAGAAGATTCTTTGTGTGTGATGTTTCACAGTATTATTAGAATTGAGAACAGTGTTCCTCTTCCCCTTAGAAGCTTTACTTTAAAAGATAGTCTCGTTCTTTTGAAAGTGTATGAATTTAATGAAATGCTGTTGTGAGAAACACAGACGCGTTTTGGTGAAAAGAAGATTCGTTGTTTGGGATGTATCAAAGTATTGTTAGAATTGAGAACAGTGTTCCTCTTCTGTTTAGAAGGTTTACTTTGAGAGCTATTCACATTCATCTGAAAGTGTATGAATTTCATGAAATGCTTTTGTAAGAAACGTAGACGTGATTGTGTGAAAAGAAGATTTGTTGTGTGGGATGTTTCACAGTATTGTTAGAATTGAGAACTGTTTTCCTCTTACGTTTTGAAGCTTTACTTTGAAAGATAATCTCGTTCTTTTGAAAGTGTATGAATTTAATAAAATGCTTTTTTAAGAAACATAGACGTGTTTCTGTGAAAAGAAGATTCGTTGTTTGGGATGTATCAATGTATTGTTAGAATTTAGAACAGTGGTTAGGGTTAGGATGAGGATTAGGGTCTGGGTTAGGGTTAGGGTTAGGGTTATGGTTAGGGTTAGGGTTATGGTTTAGGGTTTAGGGTTAGGGTTAGGGTTAGGGTTAGTGTTAGGGGTAAAAAAAAAGAATTTAGAACAGTGTTCCTCTTCCCCTTAGAAGATTTACTTTGAAAGATAATCTCGTTCTTTTGAAAGTGTATGAATTTCATGAAATGCTTTTGTGAGAAACACAGACGTATTTCTGTGAAAAAAAGATTCGTTGTTTGGGATGTATCAAAGTATGGTTAGAATTGAGAACAGTGTTCCTCTTCCTTTTAGAAGCTTTTTTTGAAAGATATTCACATTCATCTGAAAGTGTATGAATTTCATGAAATGCTTTTGTGAGAATGTCCCATGTGTTTCTCTGAAAAGAAGATTAATTGCTTGGGATATATCAAATTATTGTTAGAATTGAGAACACTGTTCCTCTTCTGTTTAGAAGCTTTACTTTGAAAGATATTCACATTCATCTGCAAGTGTATGAATTTCATGAAATGCTTTTGTAAGAAACGTAGACGTGATTGTGAGAAAAGAAGATACGTTGTGTGGGATGTTTCACAGTATTGTTAGAATTGGGAACAGTGTTCCTCTTATGTTTTGAAGCTTTACTTTGAAAGATAATCACGTTCATTTGAAAGTGTATGAATTTCATGAAATGCTTTTGTGAGAAACTCAGAAGTGTTTCTGAGAAAACAGGATTCGTTGTTTGGGATGTATTAAAGTATCGTTAGAATTGAGAATAGTGTTCCTCTTCCCCTTAGAAGCTTTACTTTGAAAGATAATCTTGTTCTTATGAAAGTGTATGAATTTCATGAAATTATTTTGTGTGAAACACAGAAGTGTTTTAGTGAAAAGAAGATTCTTTGTTTGGGATGTATCAAAGTATTGTTAGAATTGAGAACAGTGTTCCTCTTCCCCTTAGAAGCTTTACTTTGAAAGATAGTCTCGTTCTTTTGAGAGTGTATGAATTTCATGAAATTTTTTTGTGAGAAACACAGACGAGTTTATGTGAAAAGAAGAATCGTTGTTTGGGATGTATCAAAGTATTGATAGAATTTAGAACAGTGGTCCTCTTCCGTTTAGAAGCTTTACTTTGAAAAATATTCACATTCATCTGAATGTGTATCAATTTCATGAAATGCTTTTGTGAGAATCTCCCATGTGTTTCTCTGAAAAGAATATTCATAGTTTGGGATATATCAAAGTATTGTTAGAATTGAGAACAGTGTTCCTCTTCTGTTTAGAAGCTTTACTTAGAGAGATATTCACATTCATCTGCAAGTGTATGAATTTCATGAAATGCTTTTTTAAGAAACGTAGACGTGATTGTGTGAAAAGAAGATTCGTTGTGTGAGATGTTTCACAGTATTGTTAGAATTGAGAACTGTTTTCCTCTTACGTTTTGAAGCTTTACTTTGAAAGATAATCTCGTTCTTTTGAAAGTGTATGAATTTAATGAAATGCTTTTGTGAGAAACACAGACGTGTTTCTGTGAAAAGAAGATTCGTTGTTTGGAATGCATCAAAGTATTGTTAGAATTGAGAACAGTGTTCCTCTACTGCTTAGAAGCTTTACTTTGAGAGATATTCACATTCATCTGAAAGTGTATGAATTTCTTGAAATGCTTTTGTAAGAAACATAGACGTGTTTCTGTGAAAAGAAGATTCGTTGTTTGGGATGTATCAAGGTATTGTTAGAATTTAGAACAGTGGTTAGGGTTAGGATTAGGGTTAGGGTCTGGGTAGGGTTAGGGTTAGGGTTAGGGTTAGGGTTTAGGTTTAGAAATAGGGTTAGGGTTAGGGTTAGGGTTACGATTAGGGTTAGGGTTAGGGTTATGGTTTAGGGTTTAGGGTTAGGGTTAGGGTTAGGGTTAGTGTTAGGGGTAAAAAAAAAGAATTTAGAACAGTGTTCCTTTTCCCCTTAGAAGCTTTACTTTGAAAGATAATCTCGTTCTTTTGAGAGTGTATGAATTTCATGAAATGCTTTTGTGAGAAACACAGACGTGTTTCTGTGAAAAGAATAATCATTGTTTGGGATGTATCAAAGTATGGTTAGAATTGAGAACAGTATTCCTCTTCCGCTTAGAAGCTTTACTTTGAAAGATATTCACATTCATCTGAAAGTGTATGAATTTCATGAAATGCTTTTGTGAGAATCTCCCATGTTTTTCTCTGAAAAGAAGATTCATATTTTGGGATATATCAAAGTATTGTTAGAATTGAGAACAGTGTTCCTCTTCTGTTTAGAAGCTTTACTTTGAGAGATATTCACATTCATCTGAAAGTGTATGAATTTCATGAAATGCTTTTGTAAGAAACGTAGACGTGATTGTGTGAAAAGAAGATTCGTTGTGTGGGATGTTTCACAGTATTGTTAGAATTGAGAACAGTGTTCCTCTTCCCCTTAGAAGCTTTACTTTGAAAGATATTCACATTCATCTGAAAGTGTATGAATTTCATGAAATGCTTTTGTAAGAAACGTAGACGTGTTTCTGTGAAAGGAAGATTAGTTGTTTGGGATGTATCAAAGTATTGTTAGAATTTAGAACAGTGGTTAGGGTTAGGATTAGGGTTAGGGTCTGGGTTAGGGTTAGTGTTAGGGTTAGGGTTAGGTTTAGGGTTATGGTTATGGTTATGGTTAGGGTTAGGATTAGGGTTAGGGTTAGGTTTAGGGTTAGGGTTAGGGTAAGGGTTAGGGTTAGGGTTAGGGTTAGGGTTTGGGTTTGGGTTAGGGTTAGGGTTAGGATTAGGGTTAGGGTTAGCGTTAGGGTTAGGGTAGGGTTAGGGTTAGGGTTAGGGTTAGGGTTAGGGTTTAGTGTTAGGGTTAGGTTTAGGGTTAGGGTTAGGGTTAGGGTTAGGGTTAGGGGTAGGGGTAGGGATAGGGTTAGGTTTAGGGTTAAAAAAAAGAATTTAGAACAGTTTTCCTCTTCCCCTTAGATGCTTTACTTTGAAAGATAATCTCGTTCTTTTGAGAGTGTATGAATTTCTTGAAATGCTTTTGTGAGAAACACAGACGTGTATCTGTGAAAGAAGAATCGTTGTTTGGGATGTATCAAAGTATGGTTACAATTGAGAACAGTGTTCCTCTTCCGTTTAGAAGCTTTACTTTGAAGATATACACATTCATCTGAAAGTGTATGAATTTCATGAAATACTTTTGTGAGAATCTCCCATGTGTTTCTCTGAAAAGAAGATTCATTGCTTGGGATATATCAAAGTATTGTTAGAATTGAGAACAGTGTTCCTCTTCTGTTTAGAAGCTTTACTTTGAGAGATATTCACATTCATCTGAAAGTGTATGAATTTCATGAAATGCTTTTGTAAGAAACGTAGTCGTGATTGTGAGAAAAGAAGATTCGTTGTGTGGGATGTTTCACAGTATTGTAAGAATTGGGAACAGTGTTCCTCTTACGTTTTGAAGCTTTACTTTGAAAGATAATCACGTTCATTTGAAAGTGTATGAATTTCATGAAATGCTTTTGTGAGAAACACAGACGTGTTTCTGAGAAAAGAGGATTCGTTGTTTGGGATGTATTAAAGTATCGTTAGAATTGAGAAAAGTGTTCTACTTCCCCTTAGAAGCTTTACTTTGAAAGATATTCACATTCATCTGAAAGTGTATGAATTTCAGGAAATGCTTTTGTAAGAAACATAGACGTGATTGTGTGAAAAGAAGATTCGTTGTGTGTGATGTTTCACAGTATTGTTAGAATTGAGAACAGTGTTCCTCTTCCCCTTAGAAGCTTTACTTTAAAAGATAATCTTGTTCTTTTGAAAGTGTATGAATTACATGAAATTCTTTTGTGAAAAACAAAGAAGTCTTTTGGTGAAAAGAAGATTCTTTGTTTGGGATGTATCAAAGTATTCTTAGAATTGAGAACAGTGTTCCTCTTTCCCTTAGAAGCTTTACTTTGAAAGATAATCTCGTTCTTTTGAGAGTGTATGAATTTCATGAAATGCTTTTGTGAGAAACACAGACGTGTTTCTGTGAAAAGAAGAATCGTTGTTTGGGATGTATCAAAGTATGGTTAGAATTGAGAACAGTGTTCCTCTTCCGTTTAGAAGCTTTACTTTGAAGATATACACATTCATCTGAAAGTGTATGAATTTCATGAAATGCTTTTGTGAGAATCTCCCATGTGTTTCTCTGAAAAGAAGATTCATTGTTTGGGATATATCAAAGTATTCTTAGAATTGAGAACAGTGTTCCTCTTCTGTTTAGAAGCTTTACTTTGAGAGATATTTACATTCATCTGCAAGTGTATGAATTTCATGAAATGCTTTTGTAAGAAACGTAGACGTGATTGTGTGAAAAGAAGATTCGTTGTGTGTGATGTTTCACAGTATTATTAGAATTGAGAACAGTGTTTTTCTTACCCATAGAAGCTTTACTTTGAAAGATAATCTCGTTCTTTTGAAAGTGTATGAATTTCATGAAATGCTTTTGTGAGAAACACAGACTTGTTTCTGTGAAAAGAAGAATCGTTGTTTGGGATGTATCAAAGTATGGTTAGAATTGAGAACAGTGTTCCTCTTCCATTTAGAAGCTTTACATTGAAGATATACACATTCATCTGAAAGTGTATGAATTTCATGAAATGCTTTTGTGAGAATCTCCCATGTGTTTCTCTGAAAAGAAGATTCATTGCTTGGGATATATCAAAGTATTGTTAGAATTGAGAACAGTGTTCCTCTTCCCCTTAGAAGCTTTACTTTGAAAGATAGTCTCGTTCTTCTGAAAGTGTATGAATTTAATGAAATGCTTTTGTGAGAAACACAGACGCGTTTTGGTGAAAAGAAGATTCGTTGTTTGGGATGTATCAAAGTATTGTTAGAATTGAGAACAGTGTTCCTCTTCCCCTTAGAAGCTTTACTTTAAAAGATATTCACATTCATCTGAAAGTGTATGAATTTCATGAAATGCTTTTGTAAGAAACGTAGACGTGTTTCTGTGAAAAGAATATTCGTAGTTTGGGTTGTATCAAAATATTGTTAGAATTGAGAACAGTGGTCCTCTTCTGTTTAGAAGCTTTACTTTGAGAGATATTCACATTCATCTGAAAGTGTATGAATTTCATTAAATGCTTTTGTAAGAAACATAGACTTGTTTCTGTGAAAAGAAGATTCATTGTTTGGGATGTATCAAAGTATTGTTAGAATTTAGAACAGTGGTTAGGGTTAGGATTAGGGTTAGGGTTAAGGTTTGGGTTAGGGTTATTGTTAGGGTTAGGGTTAGGGTTAGGGTAGGGTTAGGGTTATGGTTAGGGTTTGGGTTAGGGTTAGGGTTAGGGTTAGGGTTATGGTTAGGGTTAGGGTTAGGTTTTGGGTTAGGGTTAAAAAAAAAGAATTTAGAACAGTGTTCCTCTTCCCCTTAGAAGCTTTACTTTGAAAGATAATCTTGTTCTTTTGAAAGTGTATGAATTACATGAAATTCTTTTGTGAAAAACAAAGAAGTCTTTTGGTGAAAAGAAGAATCTTTGTTTGGGATGTATCAAAGTATTGTTAGAATTGAGAACAGTGTTCCTCTTCCCCTTAGAAGCTTTACTTTGAAAGATATTCACATTCATCTGAAAGTGTATGAATTTTATGAAATGCTTTTGTAAGAAACGTAGACGTGTTTCTGTGAAAAGAACATTTGTTGTTTGGGATGTATCAAAGTATTGTTAGAATTTAGAACAGTGGTTAGGGTTACGATTATGGTTAGGGTCTGGGTTAGGGTTAGTGTTAGGGTTCGGGTAAGGATTAGGGTTATGGTTATGGTTAGGGTTAGGGTTAGGTTTAGGGTTAGATTTAGGGTTAGAGTAAGGGTTAGGGATAGGGTTACGGTTTGGGTTATGTTTAGGGTTAGCGTTAGGGTTAGGGTTAGGGTTAGAGTTAGGGTTTAGGTTTAGGGTTAGGGTAGGGTTAGGGTTAGGGTTAGGGTTAGGGTTAGGGTTAGGGTTAGGGTTTGGTTTAGGGTTAGGGTTAGGGTTAGGGTTACGGTTAGGGTTAGGGTTGTTAGGGAGGTTAGGGTTAGGGTTAGGGTTAGGGTTAGGTTTAGGTTTAGGGTTAGGGTTAGGGTTATGGTTAGGGTTAGGGTTAGGGTTTTGGTTAGGGTTAGGGTAAGGGTTAGGGATAGGGTTAGGGTTAGGGTTAGGGTTAGGTTTAGAGTTAGGGTTAGGGTTAGGGTTAGGGTTAGGGTTAGGGTTTGGGTTTGGGTTAGGGTTAGAGTTAGGGTTAGGGTTAGGGTTAGGGTAGGGTTAGGGTTAGGGTTAGGGTTAGGGTTAGAGTTAGGGTTTAGGGTTAGGGTTAGATTTAGGGTTAGGGTTAGGATTAGGGTTAGGGTTAGGGTTTGAGTTTGGGTTAGGGTTAGGGTTATGGTTAGGGTTAGGGTTAGGGTTGTGAGTGGCGTTAGGTTTAGGGTTAGGGTTAGGGTAAGGTTTAGGGTTAGGGTTAGGGTTAGGGTTAGGTTTAGGGTTAGGGTTAGGGTTAGGGTTTAGGGTTTAGGGTTAGGGTTAGGGTTAGGGTTAAAAAAAAAGAATTTAGAACAGTGTTCCTCTTCCCCTTAGAAGCTTTACTTGGAAAGATAATCTCGTTCTTTTGAAAGTGTATGAATTTCATGAAATTCTTTTGTGAAAAACAATGAAGTGTTTTGGTGAAAAGAAGATTCTTTGTTGGGATGTATCAAAGTATTGTTAGAATTGAGAACAGTGTTCCTCTTCCCTTTAGAAGCTTTACTTTGAAAGATAATCTCGTTCTTTTGAGAGTGTTTGAATTTCATGAAATTCTTTTGTGCAAAACAAAGACGTGTTTCCGTGAAAAGAATATTCGTTGTTTGGGATGTATCAAAGTATGGTTAGAATTGAGAACAGTGTTCTTCTTCCGTTTAGAAGCTTTACTTTGAAAGATATTCACATTCATCTGAAAGTGTATGAATTTCATGAAATGCTTTTGTAAGAAACATAGACGTTTTTCTGTGAAAAGAAGATTTGTTGTTTGGGATATATCAAAGTATTGTTAGAATTTAGAACAGTGGTTATGGTTAGGATTAGGGTTAGGGTCTGGGTTAGGGTTAGTGTTA
Source organism: Microtus californicus (assembly GCA_028537955.1). NCBI lineage: Eukaryota > Metazoa > Chordata > Mammalia > Rodentia > Cricetidae > Microtus > Microtus californicus. The sequence goes on along the minus strand of JAQJZF010000025.1, from coordinate 2,923,241 downwards.
GGGTTAGCGTAAGTTTTAGGGTTATGGTTATGGTTAGAGTTAGGGTTAGGGTTAGGGTTAGGTTTAGGGTTAGGTTTAGGGTTAGGGTTAGGGTTAGGGTTAGGGTTAGGGTTATGGTTAGGGTTTGGGTTTGTGTTAGGGTTAGGGTTTGGGTTTGGGTTAGGTTTAGGTTTAGGGTTAGGGTTATGGTTAGGGTTAGGGTTAGGGTTTGGGTTAGGGTTAAAGAAAAGAATTTAGAACAGTGTTCCTCTACCCTTAGAAGCTTTACTTTGAAAGATAGTCTCGTTCTTTTGAAAGTGTATGAATTTAATGAAATGCTTTTGTGAGAAACACAGACGTGTTTTGGTGAAAAGAAGATTCGTTGTTTGGGATGTATCAAAGTATTGTTAGAATTGAGAACAGTGTTCCTCTTCCCCTTAGAAGCTTTACTTTGAAAGATATTCACATTCATCTGAAAGTGTATGAATTTCATGAAATGCTTTTGTAAGAAACGTAGACGTGTTGCTGTGAAAAGAATATTCGTAGTTTCGGTTGTATCAAAATATTGTTAGAATTGAGAACAGTGGTCCTCTTCTGTTTAGAAGCTTTACTTTGAGAGATATTCACATTCATCTAAAAGTGTATGAATTTCATGAAATGCTTTTGTAAGAAACATAGACGTGTTTCTGTGAAAAGAAGATTCGTTGTTTGGGATGTATCAAAGTATTGTTAGAATTTAGAACAGTGGTTAGGGTTAGGATTAGGGTTAGGGTCTGGGTTAGGGTTAGTGTTAGGGTTTTGGTTTAGGGATAGGGTTAGGGTTAGGGTTAGGGTTACGATTAGGGTTAGGGTTAGGGTTATGTTTTAGGGTTTAGGGTTAGGGTTAGGGTTAGGGATAGTGTTAGGGGTAAAAAAAAGAATTTAGAACAGTGTTCCTCTTCCCTTTAGAAGCTTTACTTTGAAAGATAATCTCGTTCTTTTGAAAGTGTATGAATTTCATGAAATGCTTATGTGAGAAACACAGACGTATTTCTGTGAAAAGAAGATTCGTTGTTTGGGATGTATCAAAGTATGGTTAGAATTGAGAACAGTGGTTAGGGTTAGGGTTAGGGTTAGGGTTAGGGTTAGGGTTAGGGTTTGGTTTAGGGTTAGGGTTAGGGTTCGGGTTATGGTTTAGTGTTTAGGGTTAGGGTTAGGGTTAGGGATAGTGTTAGGGGTAAAAATAAGAATTTACAACAGTGTTCCTCTTCCCCTTAGAAGCTTTACTTTGAAAGATAATCTCGTTCTTTTGAGAGTGTATGAATTTCTTGAAATGCTTTTGTGAGAAACACAGACGTGTTTCTGTGAAAAGAAGAATCGTTGTTTGGGATGTATCAAAGTATGGTTAGAATTGAGAACAGTGTTCCTCTTCCGTTTAGAAGCTTTACTTTGAAGATATACACATTCATCTGAAAGTGTATGAATTTCATCAAATGCTTTTGTGAGAATCTCCCATGTGTTTCTCTGAAAAGAAGATTCATAGTTTGGGATATATCAAAGTATTGTTAGAATTGAGAACAGTATTCCTCTTCTGTTTAGAAGCTTTACTTTGAGAGATATACACATTCATCTGAAAGTGTATTTCATGAAATGCTTTTGTAAGAAACGTAGACGTGATTGTGTGAAAAGAAGATTCGTTGTGTGGGAGTTTCACAGTATTGTTAGAATTGAGAACAGTGTTCCTCTTCCCCTTAGAAGCTTTACTTTAAAAGATAGTCTCGTTCTTTTGAAAGTGTATGAATTTAATGAAATGCTTTTGTGAGAAACACAGACGCGTTTTGGTGAAAAGAAGATTCGTTGTTTGGGATGTATCAAAGTATTGTTAGAATTGAGAACAGTGTTCCTCTTCCCCTTAGAAGTTTTACTTTAAAAGATATTCACATTCATCTGAAAGTGTATGAATTTCATGAAATGCTTTTGTAAGAAACGTAGACGTGTTTCTGTGAAAAGAATATTCGTAGTTTGGTTTGTATCAAAATATTGTTAGAATTGAGAACTGTGGTCCCCTTCTGTTTAGAAGCTTTAATTTGAGAGATATTCACATTCATCTGAAAGTGTATGAATTTCATGAAATGCTTTTGTAAGAAACATAGACTTGTTTCTGTGAAAAGAAGATTCGTTGTTTGGGTTGTATCAAAGTATTGTTAGAATTTAGAACAGTGGTTAGGGTTAGGATTAGGGTTAGGGTTAAGGTTTGGGATAGGGTTAGGGTTAGGGTTAGGGTTAGGGTTAGGGTTAGGGTTAGGGTAGGGTTAGGGTTAGGGTTAAAAAAAAATTTAGAACAGTGTTCCTCTTCCCCTTAGAAGCTTTACTTTGAAAGATAATCTCGTTCTTTTGAGAGTGTATGAATTTCATGAAATGCTTTTGTGAGAAACACAGACGTGTTTCTGTGAAAAGAAGAATCGTTGTTTGGGATGTATCAAAGTATGGTTAGAATTGAGAACAGTGTTCCTCTTCCGTTTAGAAGCTTTACTTTGAAAGAAATTCACATTCATCTGAAAGTGTATGAATTTCATGAAATGCTTTTGTGAGAATCTCCCTTGTGTTTCTCTGAAAAGAAGATTCATAGTTTGGGATATATCAAAGTACTGTTAGAATTGATAACATTGTTCCTCTTCTGTTTAGAAGCTTTACTTTGAGAGATATTCACATTCATCTGCAAGTGTATGAATTTCATGAAATGCTTTTGTAAGAAACGTAGACGTGATTTGTGAAAAGAAGATTAGTTGTGTGGGATGTATCAAAGTATGGTTAGAATTGAGAACAGTATTCCTCTTCCGTTTAGAAGCTTTACTTTGAAAGATAGACTCGTTCTTTTGAAAGTGTATGAATTTAATAGAATTCTTTTGTGAGAAACACAGACGTGTTTTGGTGAAAAGAAGATTCGTTGTTTGGGATGTATCAAAGTATTGTTAGAATTGAGAACAGTGTTCCTCTTCCCCTTAGAAGCTTTACTTTGAAAGATATTCACATTCATCTGAAAGTGTATGAATTTCATGAAATGCTTTTGCAAGAAACGTAGACGTGTTTCTGTGAAAAGAAGATTTGTTGTTTGGGATATATCAAAGTATTGTTAGAATTTAGAACAGTGGTTAGGGTTAGGATTAGGGTTAGGGTCTGGGTTAGGGTTAGTGTTAGGTTTTGGGTAAGTTTTAGGTTTATGGTTATGGTTATGGTTAGGGTTAGGGTTATGGTTAGATTTAGGGTTAGGGTTAGGGTTAGG
>JAQJZF010000025.1:2900000-2915000 GCA_028537955.1 Microtus californicus | reverse complement strand
AGGGTTAGGATTGTGAGGGGCGTTAGGGTTAGGGTTAGGGTAAGGTTTAGGGTTAGGGTTAGGGTTAGGGTTAGGTTTAGGGTTAGGGTTAGGGTTAGGGTTAGGGTTACGATTAGGGTTAGGGTTAGGGTTATGTTTTAGGGTTTAGGGTTAGGGTTAGGGTTAGGGATAGTGTTAGGGGTAAAAAAAAGAATTTAGAACAGTGTTCCTCTTCCCCTTAGAAGCTTTACTTTGAAAGATAATCTCGTTCTTTTGAAAGTGTATGAATTTCATGAAATGCTTATGTGAGAAACACAGACGTATTTCTGTGAAAAGAAGATTCGTTGTTTGGGATGTATCAAAGTATGGTTAGAATTGAGAACAGTGGTTAGGGTTAGGGTTAGGGTTAGGGTTAGGGTTAGGGTTTGGGTTAGGGTTAGGGTTAGGGTTCGGGTTATGGTTTAGTGTTTAGGGTTAGGGTTAGGGTTAGGGATAGTGTTAGGGGTAAAAATAAGAATTTACAACAGTGTTCCTCTTCCCCTTAGAAGCTTTACTTTGAAAGATAATCTCGTTCTTTTGAGAGTGTATGAATTTCTTGAAATGCTTTTGTGAGAAACACAGACGTGTTTCTGTGAAAAGAAGAATCGTTGTTTGGGATGTATCAAAGTATGGTTAGAATTGAGAACAGTGTTCCTCTTCCGTTTAGAAGCTTTACTTTGAAGATATACACATTCATCTGAAAGTGTATGAATTTCATCAAATGCTTTTGTGAGAATCTCCCATGTGTTTCTCTGAAAAGAAGATTCATAGTTTGGGATATATCAAAGTATTGTTAGAATTGAGAACAGTATTCCTCTTCTGTTTAGAAGCTTTACTTTGAGAGATATACACATTCATCTGAAAGTGTATTTCATGAAATGCTTTTGTAAGAAACGTAGACGTGATTGTGTGAAAAGAAGATTCGTTGTGTGGGAGTTTCACAGTATTGTTAGAATTGAGAACAGTGTTCCTCTTCCCCTTAGAAGCTTTACTTTAAAAGATAGTCTCGTTCTTTTGAAAGTGTATGAATTTAATGAAATGCTTTTGTGAGAAACACAGACGCGTTTTGGTGAAAAGAAGATTCGTTGTTTGGGATGTATCAAAGTATTGTTAGAATTGAGAACAGTGTTCCTCTTCCCCTTAGAAGTTTTACTTTAAAAGATATTCACATTCATCTGAAAGTGTATGAATTTCATGAAATGCTTTTGTAAGAAACGTAGACGTGTTTCTGTGAAAAGAATATTCGTAGTTTGGTTTGTATCAAAATATTGTTAGAATTGAGAACTGTGGTCCCCTTCTGTTTAGAAGCTTTAATTTGAGAGATATTCACATTCATCTGAAAGTGTATGAATTTCATGAAATGCTTTTGTAAGAAACATAGACTTGTTTCTGTGAAAAGAAGATTCGTTTTTTGGGTTGTATCAAAGTATTGTTAGAATTTAGAACAGTGGTTAGGGTTAGGATTAGGGTTAGGGTTAAGGTTTGGGATAGGGTTAGGGTTAGGGTTAGGGTTAGGGTTAGGGTTAGGGTAGGGTTAGGGTTAGGGTTAAAAAAAAATTTAGAACAGTGTTCCTCTTCCCCTTAGAAGCTTTACTTTGAAAGATAATCTCTTTCTTTTGAGAGTGTATGAATTTCATGAAATGCTTTTGTGAGAAACACAGACGTGTTTCTGTGAAAAGAAGAATCGTTGTTTGGGATGTATCAAAGTATGGTTAGAATTGAGAACAGTGTTCCTCTTCCGTTTAGAAGCTTTACTTTGAAAGAAATTCACATTCATCTGAAAGTGTATGAATTTCATGAAATGCTTTTGTGAGAATCTCCCATGTGTTTCTCTGAAAAGAAGATTCATAGTTTGGGATATATCAAAGTACTGTTAGAATTGATAACATTGTTCCTCTTCTGTTTAGAAGCTTTACTTTGAGAGATATTCACATTCATCTGCAAGTGTATGAATTTCATGAAATGCTTTTGTAAGAAACGTAGACGTGATTTGTGAAAAGAAGATTCGTTGTGTGGGATGTATCAAAGTATGGTTAGAATTGAGAACAGTATTCCTCTTCCGTTTAGAAGCTTTACTTTGAAAGATAGACTCGTTCTTTTGAAAGTGTATGAATTTAATAGAATTCTTTTGTGAGAAACACAGACGTGTTTTGGTGAAAAGAAGATTCGTTGTTTGGGATGTATCAAAGTATTGTTAGAATTGAGAACAGTGTTCCTCTTCCCCTTAGAATCTTTACTTTGAAAGATATTCACATTCATCTGAAAGTGTATGAATTTCATGAAATGCTTTTGCAAGAAACGTAGACGTGTTTCTGTGAAAAGAAGATTTGTTGTTTGGGATATATCAAAGTATTGTTAGAATTTAGAACAGTGGTTAGGGTTAGGATTAGGGTTAGGGTCTGGGTTAGGGTTAGTGTTAGGTTTTGGGTAAGTTTTAGGGTTATGGTTATGGTTATGGTTAGGGTTAGGGTTATGGTTAGATTTAGGGTTAGGTTTAGGGTTAGGGTTTAGGTTAGGGTTAGGTTTAGGGTTAGGGTTAGGGTTAGGGTAGGGTTAGGGTTAGGGTTAGGGTTTGGGTTAGGGTTAGGGTTAGGGTTAGGGTTGTTACGGTGGTTAGGGTTTGGGTTAGGGTTAGGGTAAGGGTTAGGGTTAGGGTTAGGGTTAGGGTAAGGGTTAGGGTTAGAGTTAGGGTTAGGGTTAGTTTTAGGGTTAGGGTTAGGGTTAGGGTTAGGGTTTGGGTTTGGGTTTGGGTTAGGGTTAGGGTTAGGGTTAGGGTTAGGGTTAGGGTTAGGGTTAGGGTTAGGTTAGGGTTAGGGTTATGGTTAGGGTTAGGGTTAGGTTTAGGGTTATGGTTAGGGTTAGGGTTAGGGTCAGGGTTAGGGTTTGGGTTGGGGTTAGGGTTAGGGTTAGGGTTTGAGTTAGGGTTAGGGTAAGTGTTAGTGTTAGGGTTAGGGTTGTTAGGGGGGTTAGGGTTAGGGTTAGGGTAAGGGTTAGGGTTAGGGTTAGGGTTAGGGTTATGGTTAGGTTTAGGGTTAGGATTAGGGTTAGGGTTGATGGTTTAGGCTTAGGGTTAGGGTTAGTGTTAAAAAAATAACTTAGAACCGTGTTCCTCTTCCCCTTAGAAGCTTTACTTTGAAAGATAATCTCATTCTTTTGAGAGTGTTTGAATTTCATGAAATGCTTTTGTGAGAAACACAGACGTGTTTCCGTGAAAAGAAGAATCGTTGTTTGGGATGTATCAAAGTATGGTTAGAATTGAGAACAGTGTTCCTCTTCCGTTTATAAGCTTTACTTTGAAAGATATTCACATTCATCTGAAAGTGTATGAATTTCATGAAATGCTTTTGTAAGAAACGTAGAGGTGTTTCTGTGAAAAGATTTGTTGTTTGGGATATATCATAGTATTGTTAGAATTTAGAACAGTGGTTAGGGTTAGGATTAGGGTTAGGGTCTGGGATAGGGTTAGTGTTCGGGTTAGGGTAAGTTTTAGGGTTATGGTTATGGTTAGGGTTAGGGTTATGGTTAGGGTTATGTTTAGGGTTAGGGTTAGGGTTAGGGTTAGGGTTAGGGTTATGGTTAGGGTTTGGGTTAGGGTTAGGGTTAGGGTTAGGGTTAGGGTTAGGGTAGGGTTAGGGTTAGGGATAGGGTTTTGGTTAGCGTTAGGGTTAGGGTTAGGGTTAGGGTTATGGTTAGGGTTAGGGTTATGGTTAGGGTTAAAAAAAAGAATTTAGAACAGTGTTCCTCTTCCCCTTAGAAGCTTTACTTTGAAATATAGTCTCGTTCTTTTGAAAGTGTATGAATTTAATGAAATGCTTTTGTGAGAAAGACAGACGTTTTTGGTGAAAAGAAGTTTCTTTTTTTGGGATGTATCAAAGTATTGTTAGAATTGAGAACAGTGTTCCTCTTCCCCTTAGAAGCTTTACGTTGAAAGATATTCACATTCATCTGAAAGTGTATGAATTTCATGAAATGCTTTTGTGAGAATCTCCCATGTGTTTCTCTGAAAAGAAGATTCATTGCTTGGGATATATCAAAGTATTGTTAGAATTGAGAACAGTGTTCCTCTTCTGTTTAGAAGCTTTACTTTGTGAGATATTAACATTCATCTGAAAGTGTATGAATTTCATGAAATGCTTTTGTAAGAAACGTAGACGTGTTTCTGTGAAAAGAACATTTGTTGTTTGGGATGTATCAAAGTATTGTTAGAATTTAGAACAGTGGTTAGGGTTACGATTATGGTTAGGGTCTGGGTTAGGATTAGTGTTAGGGTTCGGGTAAGGATTAGGGTTATGGTTATGGTTAGGGTTAGGGTTAGGTTTAGGGTTAGATTTAGGGTTAGAGTAAGGGTTAGGGATAGGGTTACGGTTTGGGTTATGTTTAGGGTTAGCGTTAGGGTTAGGGTTAGGGTTAGAGTTAGGGTTTAGGTTTAGGGTTAGGGTAGGGTTAGGGTTAGGGTTAGGGTTAGGGTTAGGGTTTGGTTTAGGGTTAGGGTTAGGGTTAGGTTTACGGTTAGGGTTAGGGTTGTTAGGGAGTTTAGGGTTAGGGTTAGGGTTAGGGTTAGGTTTAGGTTTAGGGTTAGGGTTAGGGTTATGGTTAGGGTTAGGGTTAGGGTTTTGGTTAGGGTTAGGGTAAGGGTTAGGGATAGGGTTAGGGTTAGGGTTAGGGTTAGGTTTAGAGTTAGGGTTAGGGTTAGGGTTAGGGTTAGGGTTAGGGTTTGGGTTTGGGTTAGGGTTAGAGTTAGGGTTAGGGTTAGGGTTAGGGTAAGGGTTAGGGTTAGGGTTAGGGTTAGGGTTAGATTTAGGGTTAGGGTTAGGGTTAGGGTTTGGGTTAGGGTTTGGGTTTGGGTTAGGGTTAGGATCAGGGTCAGGGTTAGGGTTAGGGTAGGGTTAGGGTTAGGGTTAGGGTTAGGGTTAGGGTTAGGGTTTAGGGTTTAGGGTTAGGGTTAGGGTTAGGGTTAAAAAAAAAGAATTTAGAACAGTGTTCCTCTTCCCCTTAGAAGCTTTACTTGGAAAGATAATCTCGTTCTTTTGAAAGTGTATGAATTTCATGAAATTCTTTTGTGAAAAACAATGAAGTGTTTTGGTGAAAAGAAGATTCTTTGTTGGGATGTATCAAAGTATTGTTAGAATTGAGAACTGTGTTCCTCTTCCCTTTAGAAGCTTTACTTTGAAAGATAATCTCGTTCTTTTGAGAGTGTTTGAATTTCATGAAATTCTTTTGTGCAAAACAAAGACGTGTTTCCGTGAAAAGAATATTCGTTGTTTGGGATGTATCAAAGTATGGTTAGAATTGAGAACAGTGTTCCTCTTCCGTTTAGAAGCTTTACTTTGAAAGATATTCACATTCATCTGAAAGTGTATGAATTTCATGAAATGCTTTTGTAAGAAACATAGACGTTTTTCTGTGAAAAGAAGATTTGTTGTTTGGGATATATCAAAGTATTGTTAGAATTTAGAACAGTGGTTATGGTTAGGATTAGGGTTAGGGTCTGGGTTAGGGTTAGTGTTAGGGTTAGGGTAAGTTTTAGGGTTATGTTTATGGTTAGAGTTAGGGTTAGGGTTAGGGTTAGGTTTAGGGTTAGGTTTAGGGTTAGGGTTAGGGTTAGGGTTAGGGTTAGGGTTATGGTTAGGGTTTGGGTTTGTGTTAGGGTTAGGGTTTGGGTTTGGTTTAGGTTTAGGTTTAGGGTTAGGGTTATGGTTAGGGTTAGGGTTAGGGTTTGGGTTAGGGTTAAAGAAAAGAATTTAGAACAGTGTTCCTCTACCCTTAGAAGCTTTACTTTGAAAGATAGTCTCGTTCTTTTGAAAGTGTATGAATTTAATGAAATGCTTTTGTGAGAAACACAGACGTGTTTTGGTGAAAAGAAGATTCGTTGTTTGGGATGTATCAAAGTATTGTTAGAATTGAGAACAGTGTTCATCTTCCCCTTAGAAGCTTTACTTTGAAAGATATTCACATTCATCTGAAAGTGTATGAATTTCATGAAATGCTTTTGTAAGAAACGTAGACGTGTTGCTGTGAAAAGAATATTCGTAGTTTCGGTTGTATCAAAATATTGTTAGAATTGAGAACAGTGGTCCTCTTCTGTTTAGAAGCTTTACTTTGAGCGATATTCACATTCATCTAAAAGTGTATGAAATTCATGAAATGCTTTTGTAAGAAACATAGACGTGTTTCTGTGAAAAGAAGATTCGTTGTTTGGGATGTATCAAAGTATTGTTAGAATTTAGAACAGTGGTTAGGGTTAGGATTAGGGTTAGGGTCTGGGTTAGGGTTAGTGTTAGGGTTTTGGTTTAAGGATAGGGTTAGGGTTAGGGTTAGGGTTACGATTAGGGTTAGGGTTAGGGTTATGTTTTAGGGTTTAGGGTTAGGGTTAGGGTTAGGGATAGTGTTAGGGGTAAAAAAAAGAATTTAGAACAGTGTTCTTCTTCCCCTTAGAAGCTTTACTTTGAAAGATAATCTCGTTCTTTTGAAAGTGTATGAATTTCATGAAATGCTTATGTGAGAAACACAGACGTATTTCTGTGAAAAGAAGATTCGTTGTTTGGGATGTATCAAAGTATGGTTAGAATTGAGAACAGTGGTTAGGGTTAGGGTTAGGGTTAGGGTTAGGGTTAGGGTTAGGGTTTGGGTTAGGGTTAGGGTTAGGGTTCGGGTTATGGTTTAGTGTTTAGGGTTAGGGTTAGGGTTAGGGATAGTGTTAGGGGTAAAAATAAGAATTTACAACAGTGTTCCTCTTCCCCTTAGAAGCTTTACTTTGAAAGATAATCTCGTTCTTTTGAGAGTGTATGAATTTCTTGAAATGCTTTTGTGAGAAACACAGACGTGTTTCTGTGAAAAGAAGAATCGTTGTTTGGGATGTATCAAAGTATGGTTAGAATTGAGAACAGTGTTCCTCTTCCGTTTAGAAGCTTTACTTTGAAGATATACACATTCATCTGAAAGTGTATGAATTTCATCAAATGCTTTTGTGAGAATCTCCCATGTGTTTCTCTGAAAAGAAGATTCATAGTTTGGGATATATCAAAGTATTGTTAGAATTGAGAACAGTATTCCTCTTCTGTTTAGAAGCTTTACTTTGAGAGATATACACATTCATCTGAAAGTGTATTTCATGAAATGCTTTTGTAAGAAACGTAGACGTGATTGTGTGAAAAGAAGATTCGTTGTGTGGGAGTTTCACAGTATTGTTAGAATTGAGAACAGTGTTCCTCTTCCCCTTAGAAGCTTTACTTTAAAAGATAGTCTCGTTCTTTTGAAAGTGTATGAATTTAATGAAATGCTTTTGTGAGAAACACAGACGCGTTTTGGTGAAAAGAAGATTCGTTGTTTGGGATGTATCAAAGTATTGTTAGAATTGAGAACAGTGTTCCTCTTCCCCTTAGAAGTTTTACTTTAAAAGATATTCACATTCATCTGAAAGTGTATGAATTTCATGAAATGCTTTTGTAAGAAACGTAGACGTGTTTCTGTGAAAAGAATATTCGTAGTTTGGTTTGTATCAAAATATTGTTAGAATTGAGAACTGTGGTCCCCTTCTGTTTAGAAGCTTTAATTTGAGAGATATTCACATTCATCTGAAAGTGTATGAATTTCATGAAATGCTTTTGTAAGAAACATAGACTTGTTTCTGTGAAAAGAAGATTCGTTGTTTGGGTTGTATCAAAGTATTGTTAGAATTTAGAACAGTGGTTAGGGTTAGGATTAGGGTTAGGGTTAAGGTTTGGGATAGGGTTAGGGTTAGGGTTAGGGTTAGGGTTAGGGTTAGGGTTAGGGTTAGGGTAGGGTTAGGGTTAGGGTTAAAAAAAATTTAGAACAGTGTTCCTCTTCCCCTTAGAAGCTTTACTTTGAAAGATAATCTCGTTCTTTTGAGAGTGTATGAATTTCATGAAATGCTTTTGTGAGAAACACAGACGTGTTTCTGTGAAAAGAAGAATCGTTGTTTGGGATGTATCAAAGTATGGTTAGAATTGAGAACAGTGTTCCTCTTCCGTTTAGAAGCTTTACTTTGAAAGAAATTCACATTCATCTGAAAGTGTATGAATTTCATGAAATGCTTTTGTGAGAATCTCCCATGTGTTTCTCTGAAAAGAAGATTCATAGTTTGGGATATATCAAAGTACTGTTAGAATTGATAACATTGTTCCTCTTCTGTTTAGAAGCTTTACTTTGAGAGATATTCACATTCATCTGCAAGTGTATGAATTTCATGAAATGCTTTTGTAAGAAACATAGACGTGATTTGTGAAAAGAAGATTCGTTGTGTGGGATGTATCAAAGTATGGTTAGAATTGAGAACAGTATTCCTCTTCCGTTTAGAAGCTTTACTTTGAAAGATAGACTCGTTCTTTTGAAAGTGTATGAATTTAATAGAATTCTTTTGTGAGAAACACAGACGTGTTTTGGTGAAAAGAAGATTCGTTGTTTGGGATGTATCAAAGTATTGTTAGAATTGAGAACAGTGTTCCTCTTCCCCTTAGAATCTTTACTTTGAAAGATATTCACATTCATCTGAAAGTGTATGAATTTCATGAAATGCTTTTGCAAGAAACGTAGACGTGTTTCTGTGAAAAGAAGATTTGTTGTTTGGGATATATCAAAGTATTGTTAGAATTTAGAACAGTGGTTAGGGTTAGGATTAGGGTTAGGGTCTGGGTTAGGGTTAGTGTTAGGTTTTGGGTAAGTTTTAGGGTTATGGTTATGGTTATGGTTAGGGTTAGGGTTATGGTTAGATTTAGGGTTAGGTTTAGGGTTAGGGTTTGGGTTAGGGTTAGGTTTAGGGTTAGGGTTAGGGTTAGGGTAGGGTTAGGGTTAGGGTTAGGGTTTGGGTTAGGGTTAGGGTTAGGGTTAGGGTTGTTACGGTGGTTAGGGTTTGGGTTAGGGTTAGGGTAAGGGTTAGGGTTAGGGTTAGGGTTAGGGTAAGGGTTAGGGTTAGAGTTAGGGTTAGGGTTAGTTTTAGGGTTAGGGTTAGGGTTAGGGTTAGGGTTTGGGTTTGTGTTTGGGTTAGGGTTAGGGTTAGGGTTAGGGTTAGGGTTAGGGTTAGGGTAGGGTTAGGGTTATGGTTAGGGTTAGGGTTAGGGTTAGGGTTATGGTTAGGGTTAGGGTTAGGGTCAGGGTTAGGGTTTGGGTTGGGGTTAGGGTTAGGGTTAGGGTTTGAGTTAGGGTTAGGGTAAGTGTTAGTGTTAGGGTTAGGGTTGTTAGGGGGGTTAGGGTTAGGGTTAGGGTTAGGGTAAGGGTTAGGGTTAGGGTTAGGGTTAGGGTTATGGTTAGGTTTAGGGTTAGGATTAGGGTTAGGGTTGATGGTTTAGGCTTAGGGTTAGGGTTAGTGTTAAAAAAAATAATTTAGAACAGTGTTCCTCTTCCCCTTAGAAGCTTTACTTTGAAAGATAATCTCATTCTTTTGAGAGTGTTTGAATTTCATGAAATGCTTTTGTGAGAAACACAGACGTGTTTCCGTGAAAAGAAGAATCGTTGTTTGGGATGTATCAAAGTATGGTTAGAATTGAGAACAGTGTTCCTCTTCCGTTTAGACGCTTTACTTTGAAAGATATTCACATTCATCTGAAAGTGTATGAATTTCATGAAATGCTTTTGTAAGAAACGTAGAGGTGTTTCTGTGAAAAGATTTGTTGTTTGGGATATATCATAGTATTGTTAGAATTTAGAACAGTGGTTAGGGTTAGGATTAGGGTTAGGGTCTGGGATAGGGTTAGTGTTAGGGTTAGGGTAAGTTTTAGGGTTAGGGTTAGGGTTACGATTAGGGTTAGGGTTAGGGTTATGTTTTAGGGTTTAGGGTTAGGGTTAGGGTTAGGGATAGTGTTAGGGGTAAAAAAAAGAATTTAGAACAGTGTTCCTCTTCCCCTTAGAAGCTTTACTTTGAAAGATAATCTCGTTCTTTTGAAAGTGTATGAATTTCATGAAATGCTTATGTGAGAAACACAGACGTATTTCTGTGAAAAGAAGATTCGTTGTTTGGGATGTATCAAAGTATGGTTAGAATTGAGAACAGTGGTTAGGGTTAGGGTTAGGGTTAGGGTTAGGGTTAGGGTTAGGGTTTGGGTTAGGGTTAGGGTTAGAGTTCGGGTTATGGTTTAGTGTTTAGGGTTAGGGTTAGGGTTAGGGATAGTGTTAGGGGTAAAAATAAGAATTTACAACAGTGTTCCTCTTCCCCTTAGAAGCTTTACTTTGAAAGATAATCTCGTTCTTTTGAGAGTGTATGAATTTCTTGAAATGCTTTTGTGAGAAACACAGACGTGTTTCTGTGAAAAGAAGAATCGTTGTTTGGGATGTATCAAAGTATGGTTAGAATTGAGAACAGTGTTCCTCTTCCGTTTAGAAGCTTTACTTTGAAGATATACACATTCATCTGAAAGTGTATGAATTTCATCAAATGCTTTTGTGAGAATCTCCCATGTGTTTCTCTGAAAAGAAGATTCATAGTTTGGGATATATCAAAGTATTGTTAGAATTGAGAACAGTATTCCTCTTCTGTTTAGAAGCTTTACTTTGAGAGATATACACATTCATCTGAAAGTGTATTTCATGAAATGCTTTTGTAAGAAACGTAGACGTGATTGTGTGAAAAGAAGATTCGTTGTGTGGGAGTTTCACAGTATTGTTAGAATTGAGAACAGTGTTCCTCTTCCCCTTAGAAGCTTTACTTTAAAAGATAGTCTCGTTCTTTTGAAAGTGTATGAATTTAATGAAATGCTTTTGTGAGAAACACAGACGCGTTTTGGTGAAAAGAAGATTCGTTGTTTGGGATGTATCAAAGTATTGTTAGAATTGAGAACAGTGTTCCTCTTCCCCTTAGAAGTTTTACTTTAAAAGATATTCACATTCATCTGAAAGTGTATGAATTTCATGAAATGCTTTTGTAAGAAACGTAGACGTGTTTCTGTGAAAAGAATATTCGTAGTTTGGTTTGTATCAAAATATTGTTAGAATTGAGAACTGTGGTCCCCTTCTGTTTAGAAGCTTTAATTTGAGAGATATTCACATTCATCTGAAAGTGTATGAATTTCATGAAATGCTTTTGTAAGAAACATAGACTTGTTTCTGTGAAAAGAAGATTCGTTGTTTGGGTTGTATCAAAGTATTGTTAGAATTTAGAACAGTGGTTAGGGTTAGGATTAGGGTTAGGGTTAAGGTTTGGGATAGGGTTAGGGTTAGGGTTAGGGTTAGGGTTAGGGTTAGGGTTAGGGTTAGGGTTAGGGTAGGGTTAGGGTTAGGGTTAAAAAAAATTTAGAACAGTGTTCCTCTTCCCCTTAGAAGCTTTACTTTGAAAGATAATCTCGTTCTTTTGAGAGTGTATGAATTTCATGAAATGCTTTTGTGAGAAACACAGACGTGTTTCTGTGAAAAGAAGAATCGTTGTTTGGGATGTATCAAAGTATGGTTAGAATTGAGAACAGTGTTCCTCTTCCGTTTAGAAGCTTTACTTTGAAAGAAATTCACATTCATCTGAAAGTGTATGAATTTCATGAAATGCTTTTGTGAGAATCTCCCATGTGTTTCTCTGAAAAGAAGATTCATAGTTTGGGATATATCAAAGTACTGTTAGAATTGATAACATTGTTCCTCTTCTGTTTAGAAGCTTTACTTTGAGAGATATTCACATTCATCTGCAAGTGTATGAATTTCATGAAATGCTTTTGTAAGAAACATAGACGTGATTTGTGAAAAGAAGATTCGTTGTGTGGGATGTATCAAAGTATGGTTAGAATTGAGAACAGTATTCCTCTTCCGTTTAGAAGCTTTACTTTGAAAGATAGACTCGTTCTTTTGAAAGTGTATGAATTTAATAGAATTCTTTTGTGAGAAACACAGACGTGTTTTGGTGAAAAGAAGATTCGTTGTTTGGGATGTATCAAAGTATTGTTAGAATTGAGAACAGTGTTCCTCTTCCCCTTAGAATCTTTACTTTGAAAGATATTCACATTCATCTGAAAGTGTATGAATTTCATGAAATGCTTTTGCAAGAAACGTAGACGTGTTTCTGTGAAAAGAAGATTTGTTGTTTGGGATATATCAAAGTATTGTTAGAATTTAGAACAGTGGTTAGGGTTAGGATTAGGGTTAGGGTCTGGGTTAGGGTTAGTGTTAGGTTTTGGGTAAGTTTTAGGGTTATGGTTATGGTTATGGTTAGGGTTAGGGTTATGGTTAGATTTAGGGTTAGGTTTAGGGTTAGGGTTTGGGTTAGGGTTAGGTTTAGGGTTAGGGTTAGGGTTAGGGTAGGGTTAGGGTTAGGGTTAGGGTTTGGGTTAGGGTTAGGGTTAGGGTTAGGGTTGTTACGGTGGTTAGGGTTTGGGTTAGGGTTAGGGTAAGGGTTAGGGTTAGGGTTAGGGTTAGGGTAAGGGTTAGGGTTAGAGTTAGGGTTAGGGTTAGTTTTAGGGTTAGGGTTAGGGTTAGGGTTAGGGTTTGGGTTTGTGTTTGGGTTAGGGTTAGGGTTAGGGTTAGGGTTAGGGTTAGGGTTAGGGTAGGGTTAGGGTTATGGTTAGGGTTAGGGTTAGGGTTAGGGTTATGGTTAGGGTTAGGGTTAGGGTCAGGGTTAGGGTTTGGGTTGGGGTTAGGGTTAGGGTTAGGGTTTGAGTTAGGGTTAGGGTAAGTGTTAGTGTTAGGGTTAGGGTTGTTAGGGGGGTTAGGGTTAGGGTTAGGGTTAGGGTAAGGGTTAGGGTTAGGGTTAGGGTTAGGGTTATGGTTAGGTTTAGGGTTAGGATTAGGGTTAGGGTTGATGGTTTAGGCTTAGGGTTAGGGTTAGTGTTAAAAAAAATAATTTAGAACAGTGTTCCTCTTCCCCTTAGAAGCTTTACTTTGAAAGATAATCTCATTCTTTTGAGAGTGTTTGAATTTCATGAAATGCTTTTGTGAGAAACACAGACGTGTTTCCGTGAAAAGAAGAATCGTTGTTTGGGATGTATCAAAGTATGGTTAGAATTGAGAACAGTGTTCCTCTTCCGTTTAGAAGCTTTACTTTGAAAGATATTCACATTCATCTGAAAGTGTATGAATTTCATGAAATGCTTTTGTAAGAAACGTAGAGGTGTTTCTGTGAAAAGATTTGTTGTTTGGGATATATCATAGTATTGTTAGAATTTAGAACAGTGGTTAGGGTTAGGATTAGGGTTAGGGTCTGGGATAGGGTTAGTGTTAGGGTTAGGGTAAGTTTTAGGGTTAGGGTTAGGGTTACGATTAGGGTTAGGGTTAGGGTTATGTTTTAGGGTTTAGGGTTAGGGTTAGGGTTAGGGATAGTGTTAGGGGTAAAAAAAAGAATTTAGAACAGTGTTCCTCTTCCCCTTAGAAGCTTTACTTTGAAAGATAATCTCGTTCTTTTGAAAGTGTATGAATTTCATGAAATGCTTATGTGAGAAACACAGACGTATTTCTGTGAAAAGAAGATTCGTTGTTTGGGATGTATCAAAGTATGGTTAGAATTGAGAACAGTGGTTAGGGTTAGGGTTAGGGTTAGGGTTAGGGTTAGGGTTAGGGTTTGGGTTAGGGTTAGGGTTAGAGTTCGGGTTATGGTTTAGTGTTTAGGGTTAGGGTTAGGGTTAGGGATAGTGTTAGGGGTAAAAATAAGAATTTACAACAGTGTTCCTCTTCCCCTTAGAAGCTTTACTTTGAAAGATAATCTCGTTCTTTTGAGAGTGTATGAATTTCTTGAAATGCTTTTGTGAGAAACACAGACGTGTTTCTGTGAAAAGAAGAATCGTTGTTTGGGATGTATCAAAGTATGGTTAGAATTGAGAACAGTGTTCCTCTTCCGTTTAGAAGCTTTACTTTGAAGATATACACATTCATCTGAAAGTGTATGAATTTCATCAAATGCTTTTGTGAGAATCTCCCATGTGTTTCTCTGAAAAGAAGATTCATAGTTTGGGATATATCAAAGTATTGTTAGAATTGAGAACAGTATTCCTCTTCTGTTTAGAAGCTTTACTTTGAGAGATATACACATTCATCTGAAAGTGTATTTCATGAAATGCTTTTGTAAGAAACGTAGACGTGATTGTGTGAAAAGAAGATTCGTTGTGTGGGAGTTTCACAGTATTGTTAGAATTGAGAACAGTGTTCCTCTTCCCCTTAGAAGCTTTACTTTAAAAGATAGTCTCGTTCTTTTGAAAGTGTATGAATTTAATGAAATGCTTTTGTGAGAAACACAGACGCGTTTTGGTGAAAAGAAGATTCGTTGTTTGGGATGTATCAAAGTATTGTTAGAATTGAGAACAGTGTTCCTCTTCCCCTTAGAAGTTTTACTTTAAAAGATATTCACATTCATCTGAAAGTGTATGAATTTCATGAAATGCTTTTGTAAGAAACGTAGACGTGTTTCTGTGAAAAGAATATTCGTAGTTTGGTTTGTATCAAAATATTGTTAGAATTGAGAACTGTGGTCCCCTTCTGTTTAGAAGCTTTAATTTGAGAGATATTCACATTCATCTGAAAGTGTATGAATTTCATGAAATGCTTTTGTAAGAAACATAGACTTGTTTCTGTGAAAAGAAGATTCGTTGTTTGGGTTGTATCAAAGTATTGTTAGAATTTAGAACAGTGGTTAGGGTTAGGATTAGGGTTAGGGTTAAGGTTTGGGATAGGGTTAGGGTTAGGGTTAGGGTTAGGGTTAGGGTTAGGGTTAGGGTTAGGGTAGGGTTAGGGTTAGGGTTAAAAAAAATTTAGAACAGTGTTCCTCTTCCCCTTAGAAGCTTTACTTTGAAAGATAATCTCGTTCTTTTGAGAGTGTATGAATTTCATGAAATGCTTTTGTGAGAAACACAGACGTGTTTCTGTGAAAAGAAGAATCGTTGTTTGGGATGTATCAAAGTATGGTTAGAATTGAGAACAGTGTTCCTCTTCCGTTTAGAAGCTTTACTTTGAAAGAAATTCACATTCATCTGAAAGTGTATGAATTTCATGAAATGCTTTTGTGAGAATCTCCCATGTGTTTCTCTGAAAAGAAGATTCATAGTTTGGGATATATCAAAGTAC
>JAQJZF010000025.1:2887500-2890000 GCA_028537955.1 Microtus californicus | reverse complement strand
CAACAGTGTTCCTCTTCCCCTTAGAAGCTTTAGTTTGAAAGATAATCTCGTTCTTTTGTAAGTGTATGAATTTCATGAAATTCTTTTGTGAAAAACAAAGAAGTGTTTTGGTGAAAAAAGATTCTTTGTTTGGGATGTATCAAAGTATTGTTAGAATTGAGAACAGTGTTCCTCTTTCCCTTAGAAGCTTTACTTTGAAAGATAATCTCGTTCTTTTGAGAGTGTATGAATTTCATGAAATGCTTTTGTGAGAAACACAGACGTGTTTCTGTGAAAAGAAGAATCGTTGTTTGGGATGTATCAAAGTACGGTTAGAATTGAGAACAGTGTCCTCTTCCGTTTAGAAGCTTTACTTTGAAAGATATTCACATTCATCTGAAAGTGTATGAATTTCATGAAATGCTTTTGTGAGAATCTCCCATGTGTTTCTCTGAAAAGAAGATTCATAGTTTGGGATATATCAAAGTATTGTTAGAATTGAGAACATTGTTCCTCTTCTGTTTAGAAGCTTTACTTTGAGAGATATTCACATTCATCTGAAAGTGTATGAATTTCATGAAATGCTTTTGTAAGAAACATAGACGTGTTTCTTTGAAAACAAGATTTGTTGTTTGGGATATATCAAAGTATTGTTAGAATTTGGAACAGTGGTTAGTGTTAGGATTAGGGTTAGGGTCTGGGTTAGGGTTAGTGTTAGGGTTAGGGTAAGTTTTAGGGTTATGGTTAGGGTTAGGGTTAGAGTTAGGGTTTGGGTTAGGATTAGGGTTAGGGTTAGGTTTAGGGTTAGGGTAGGGTTAGGGTTAGGGTTAGGGTTTGGGTTAGGGTTAGGGTTAGGGTTAGGGTTAGGGTTAGGGTTATGGTTAGGGTTAGGGTTAGGTTTTGCGTTAGGGTTAAAAAAAAGAATTTAGAACAGTGTTCCTCTTCTCCTTAGAAGCTTTACTTTGAAAGATAATCTCGTTCTTTTGAAAGTGTATTAATTACATGAAATTCTTTTGTGAAAAACAAAGAAGTGTTTTGGTGAAAAGAAGATTCGTTGTTTGGGATGTATCAAAGTATGGTTAGAATTGAGAACAGTGGTTAGGGTTAGGGTTAGGGTTAGGGTTAGGGTTAGGGTTTGGGTTAGGGTTAGGGTTTGGGTTAGGGTTAGGATTAGGGATAGGGTTAGGGTTAGGGTTAGGGTTAGGGTTAGGGATAGTGTTAGGGGTGAAAAAAAGAATTTACAACAGTGTTCCTCTTCCCCTTAGAAGCTTTACTTTGAAAGATAATCTCGTTCTTTTGAAAGTGTATGAATTTCATGAAATTCTTTTGTGAAAAACAAAGAAGTGTTTTGGTGAAAAGAAGATTCTTTGTTTGGGATGTATCAAAGTATTGTTAGAATTGAGAAGTGTGTTCCTCTTCCCCTTAGAAGCTTTACTTTGAAAGATAATCTCGTTCTTTTCAGAGTGTATGAATTTCATGAAATGCTTTTGTGAGAAACACAGACGTGTTTCTGTGAAAGGAAGAATCGTTGTTTGTGATGTATCAAAGTACGGTTAGAATTGAGAACAGTGTTCCTCTTCCGTTTAGAAGCTTTACTTTGAAAGATATTCACATTCATCTGAAAGTGTATGAATTTCATGAAATGCTTTTGTGAGAATCTCCCATGTATTTCTCTGAAAAGAAGATTCATAGTTTGGGATATATCAAAGTATTGTTAGAATTGAGAACATTGTTCTTTTTCTGTTTAGAAGCTTTACTTTGAGAGATATTCACATTCATCTGAAAGTGTATGAATTTCATGACATGCTTTTGTAAGAAACATAGACGTGTTCTGTGAAAAGAAGATTTGTTGGTTGGGATATATCAAAGTATTGTTAGAATTTAGAACAGTGGTTAGGGTTAGGATTAGGGTTAGGGTCTGGGTTAGGGTTAGTGTTAGGGTTAGGGTAAGTTTTAGGGTTATGGTTATGGTTAGGGTTAGGGTTAGGGTTAGGGTTTGGGTTAGGGTTAGGTTTAGGATAAGGGTTAGGGTTACGGTTAGGGTAGGGTTAGGGTTAGGGTTAGGGTTTGGGTTAGGGTTAGGGTTAGGGTTAGGGTTAGGGTTAGGGTTAGGGTTAGGGTTAGGGTTATGGTTAGGGTTAGGGTTAGGTTTTGCTTTAGGGTTAAACAAAAGAATTTAGAACAGTGTTCCTCTTCCCCTTAGAAGCTTTACTTTGAAAGATAATCTCGTTCTTTTGAAAGTGTATTAATTACATGAAATTCTTTTGTGAAAAACAAAGAAGTGTTTTGGTGAAAAGAAGATTCTTTGTTTGGGATGTATCAAAGTATTGTTAGAATTGAGAACAGTGTTCCTCTTTCCCTTAGAAGCTTTACTTTGAAAGATAATCTCGTTCTTTTGAAAGTGTATGAATTTCATGAAATGCTTATGTGAGAAACACAGACGTATTACTGTGAAAAGAAGATTCGTTGTTTGGGATGTATCAAAGTATGGTTAGAATTGAGAACAGTGGTTAGGGTTAGG
>JAQJZF010000025.1:2880000-2882500 GCA_028537955.1 Microtus californicus | reverse complement strand
TCCCCTTAGAAGCTTTACTTTGAAAGATAATCTCTTTCTTTTGAAAGTGTATTAATTACATGAAATTCTTTTGTGAAAAACAAAGAAGTGTTTTGGTGAAAAAAAGATACCATGTTTGGGATATATCAAAGTATTGTTAGAATTGAGAACAGTGTTCCTCTTTCCCTTAGAAGCTTTACTTTGAAAGATAATCTCGTTCTTTTGAGAGTGTATGAATTTCTTGAAATGCTTTTGTGAGAAACACAGACGTGTTTCTGTGAAAAGAAGAATCGTTGTTTGGGATGTATCAAAGTATTGTTAGAATTGAGAACAGTGTTCCTCTTCCGTTTAGAAGCTTTACTTTGAAAGATATTCACATTCATCTGAAAGTGTATGAATTTCATGAAATGCTTTTGTGAGAATCTCCCATGTGTTTCTCTGAAAAGAAGATTCATAGTTTGGGATATATCAAAGTATTGTTAGAATTGAGAACATTGTTCCTCTTCTGTTTAGAAGCTTTACTTTGAGAGATATTCACATTCATCTGAAAGCGTATGAATTTCGTGAAATGCTTTTGTAAGAAACGTAGACGTGATTGTGCGAAAAGAAGATTCGTTGTGTGGGATGTTTCACAGTATTGTTAGAATTGAGAACAGTGTTCCTCTTCCCCTTAGAAGCTTAACTTTGAAAGATAGTCTCATTCTTTTGAAAGTGTATGAAATTAATGAAATGCTTTTGTGAGAAACACAGACGTGTTTTGGTGAAAAGAAGATTCGTTGTTTGGGATGTATCAAAGTATTTTTAGAATTGAGAACAGTGTTCCTCTTCCCCTTAGAAGCTTTACTTTGAAAGATATTCACATTCATCTGAAAGTGTATGAATTTCATGAAATGCTTTTGTAAGAAACGTAGACGTGTTTCTGTGAAAAGAAGATTTGTTGTTAGGGATGTATCAAAGTATTGTTAGAATTTAGAACAGTGGTTAGGGTTAGGATTAGGGTTAGGGTCTGGGTTAGGGTTAGTGTTAGGGTTAGGGTAAGGTTTAGGGTTATGGTTATGGTTATGGTTATGGTTAGGGTTAGGGTAAGGGTTAGGTTTAGGGTTAGGGTTAGGGTAAGGGTTAGGGTTGGGGTATGGGTTAGGGTTAGGATTAGGGTTAGGGTTAGGTTTAGGTTTTGGGTTTGGGTTAGGGTTAGGGTTAGGGTTAGGGTTAGGGTTAAGCTTAGGGTTAGGGTAGGGTTAGGGTTAGGGTAAGGGTTAGGGTTAGGGTTAGGGTTAGGGTTAGGTTTTGGGTTAGGGTTAAAAAAAAAGAATTTAGAACAGTGTTCCTCTTCTTCTTAGAAGCTTTACTTTGAAAGATAATCTCGTTCTTTTGAGAGTGTATGAATTTCATGAAATGCTTCTGTGAGAAACACAGACGTGTTTCTGTGAAAAGAAGAATCGTTGTTTGGGATGTATCAAAGTATGGTTAGAATTGAGAACAGTGTTCCTCTTCCGTTTAGAAGCTTTACTTTGAAAGATATTCACATTCTTCTGAAAGTGTATGAATTTCATGAAATGCTTTTGTGAGAATCTCCCATGTGTTTCTCTGAAAAGAAGATTCATAGTTTGGGATATATCAAAGTATTGTTAGAATTGAGAACAGTGTTCCTCTTCTGTTTAGAAGCTTTACTTTGAGAGATATTCACATTCATCTGAAAGTGTAAGAATTTCATGAAATGCTTCTGTAAGAAACGTAGACGTGATTGTGTGAAAAGAAGATTCGTTGTGGGGGATGTATCAAAGTATGGTTAGAATTGAGAACAGTATTCCTCTTCCGTTTAGAAGCTTTACTTTGAAAGATAGTCTCGTTCTTTTGAAAGTGTATGAATTTAATGAAATGCTTTTGTGAGAAACACAGACGTGTTTCGTGAAAAGAAGAATCGTTGTTTGGGATGTATCAAAGTATGGTTAGAATTGAGAACAGTGTTCCTCTTCCGTTTAGAATCTTTACTTTGAAAGATATTCACATTCATCTGAAAGTGTATGAATTTCATGAAATGCTTTTGTAAGAAACGTAGACGTGTTTCTGTGAAAATATTTGTTGTTTGGGATATATCATAGTATTGTGAAAAGAAGATTCGTTGTGTGGGATGTTTCACAGTATTGTTAGAATTGAGAACAGTGTACCTCTTCCCCTTAGAAGCTTTACTTTGAAAGATAGTCTCATTTTTTTGAAAGTGTATGAAATTAATGAAATGCTTTTGTGAGAAACACAGACGTGTTTTGGTGAAAAGAAGATTCGTTGTTTGGGATGTCTCAAAGTATTGTTAGAATTGAGAATAGTGTTCCTCTTCCCCTTAGAAGCTTTACTTTGAAAGATATTCACATTCATCTGAAAGTGTATGAATTTCATGAAATGCTTTTGTAAGAAACGTAGACGTGTTTCTGTGAAAAGAGATTTTTTGTTTGGGATGTATCAAAGTATTGTTAGAATTTAGAACAGTGGTTAGGGTTAGGATTAGGGTTAGGGTCTGGGTTAG
>JAQJZF010000025.1:2850000-2860000 GCA_028537955.1 Microtus californicus | reverse complement strand
GGTTTAGGGTTTAGGGTTAGGGTTAGGGTTAGGGTTAGTGTTAGGGGTAAAAAAAAAGAATTTAGAACAGTGTTCCTCTTCCTTTTAGAAGCTTTACTTTGAAAGATAGTCTCGTTCTTTTGAAAGTGTATAAATTTCATGAAATGCTTTTGTAAGAAACGTAGACGTGATTGTGTGAATAGAAGATTCGTTGTGTGGGTTGTTTTGTAGTATTGTTAGAATTGAGAACAGTGTTCCTCTTCCCCTTAGAAGCTTTACTTTGAAAGATAGTCTCGTTCTTTTGAGAGTGTATGAATTTCATGAAATTCTTTTGTGAGAAACACAGACGTGTTTATGTGAAAAGAAGAATCGTTGTTTGGGATGTATCAAAGTATTGTTAGAATTTAAATCAGTGGTCCTCTTCCGTTTAGAAGCTTTGCTTTGAAAAATATTCACATTCATCTGAAAGTGTATGAATTTCATGAAATGCTTTTGTGAGAATCGCCCATTTGTTTTTCTGAAAAGAATATTCATAGTTTGGGATATATCAAAGTATTGTTAGTATTGAGAACAGTGTTCCTCTTCTGTTTAGAAGCTTTACTTTGAGAGATATTCACATTCATCTGAAAGTGTATGAATTTCATGAAATGCTTTTGTGAGAATCTCCCTTGTGTTTCTCTGAAAAGAATATTAATAGTTTGGGATATATCAAAGTATTGTTAGAATAGAGAACAGTGTTCCTCTTCTGTTTAGAAGCTTTACTTTGAGAGATATTCACATTCATCTGAAAGTGTATGAATTTCATGAAATGCTTTTGTAAGAAACGTAGACGTGATTGTGTGAAAAGAAGATTCGTTGTTTGGGATGTATCAAAGTATTGTTAGAATTTAGAACAGTGGTTAGGGTTAGGATTAGGGTTAGGGTCTGTGTTAGGGTTTGGTTAGGGTTAGGGTTTAGTGATAGGGTTAGGGTTAGGGTTAGGTTTACGATTAGGGTTAGGGTTAGGGTTATGGTTTAGGGTTTAGGGTTAGGGTTAGGGTTAGGGTTAGTGTTAGGGGTAAAAAAAAAGAATTTAGAACAGTGTTCCTCTTCCCCTTAGAAGCTTTACTTTGAAAGATAGTCTCGTTCTTTTGAAAGTGTATAAATTTCATGAAATGCTTTTGTAAGAAACGTAGACGTGATTGTGTGAATAGAAGATTCGTTGTGTGGGTTGTTTTGTAGTATTGTTAGAATTGAGAACAGTGTTCCTCTTCCCCTTAGAAGCTTTACTTTGAAAGATAGTCTCGTTCTTTTGAGAGTGTATGAATTTCATGAAATTCTTTTGTGAGAAACACAGACGTGTTTATGTGAAAAGAAGAATCGTTGTTTGGGATGTATCAAAGTATTGTTAGAATTTAGATCAGTGGTCCTCTTCCGTTTAGAAGCTTTGCTTTGAAAAATATTCACATTCATCTGAAAGTGTATGAATTTCATGAAATGCTTTTGTGAGAATCGCCCATTTGTTTTTCTGAAAAGAATATTCATAGTTTGGGATATATCAAAGTATTGTTAGTATTGAGAACAGTGTTCCTCTTCTGTTTAGAAGCTTTACTTTGAGAGATATTCAATTTATCTGAAAGTGTATGAATTTCATGAAATGCTTTTGTAAGAAACGTAGACGTGATTGTGTGAAAAGAAGATTCGTTGTGTGGTATGTTTCACAGTATTGTTAGAATTGAGAACTGTTTTCCTCTTACGTTTAGAAACTTTACTTTGAAAGATAGTCTCGTTCTTTTGAAAGTGTATGAATTTCATGAAATGCTTTTGTGAGAAACACAGACGTGTTTCTGTGAAAAGAAGATTTTTTGTTTGGGATGTATCAAAGTATTGTTAGAATTTAGAACAGTGGTTAGGGTTAGGATTAGGGTTAGGGTCTGGGTTAGGGTTAGTGTTAGGGTTCGGGTAAGGTTCAGGGTTATGATTATGGTTATGATTATGGTTAGGGTTAGGGTTAGGGTTACGGTTAGGGTCTGGGTTAGGGTTAGGGTTAGGGTTAGTGTTAGGGTTTACGGATAGGGTTAGGGTTAGGGTTAGGGTACGATTAGGGTAAGGGTTAGGGTTAGGGTTATGGTTTAGGGTTTAGGGTGAGGGTTAGGGTTAGTGTTAGGGTTAAAAAAAAAGAATTTAGAACAGTGTTTGTCTTCCCCTTAGAAGCTTTACTTTGAAACATAGTCTCGTTCTTTTGAAAGTGTATGAATTTCATGAAATGCTTTTGTAAGAAACGTAGACGTGATTGTGTGAATAGAAGATTCATTGTGTGGGATGTTTCACACTATTGTTAGAATTGAGAACAGTGTTCGTCTTCCCCTTAGAAGCTTTATTTTGAAAGATAGTCTCGTTCTTTTGAGAGTGTATGAATTTCATGAAATTCTTTTGTGAGAAACACAGACGTGTTTATGTGAAAAGAAGAATTGTTGTTTGGGATGTATCAAAGTATTGTTAGAATTTAGAACAGTGGTCCTCTTCCGTTTAGAAGCTTTACTTTGAAAAATATTCACATTCATCTGAAAGTGTATGAATTTCATGAAATGCTTTTGTGAGAATCTCCCATGTGTTTCTCTGAAAAGAATATTCATAGTTTGGGATATATCAAAGTATTGTTAGAATTGAGAACAGTGTTCCTCTTCTGTTTAGAAGCTTTACTTTGAGAGATATTCACATTCATCTGAAAGTGTATGAATTTCATGAAATGCTTTTGTAAGAAACGTAGACGTGATTGTGTGAAAAGAAGATTCGTTGTGTGGTATGTTTCACAGTATTGTTTGAATTGAGAACTGTTTTCCTCTTACGTTTTGAAGCTTTACTTTGAAAGATAATCTCGTTCTTTTGAAAGTGTATGAATTTAATGAAATGCTTTTGTAAGAAACATAGACGTGTTTCTGTGAAAAGAAGATTCGTTGTTTGGGATGTATCAAAGTATTGTTAGAATTAAGAACAGTGGTTAGGGTTAGGATTAGGGTTAGGGTCTGGGTTAGGGTTAGGGTTAGGGTTTAGGTTTAGGGATAGGGTTAATGTTAGGGTTAGGGTTACGATTAGGGTTAGGGTTAGGGTTATGGTTTAGGGTTTAGGGTTAGGGTTAGGGTTAGGGTAAGGGTTAGGGTTAGGGTTAGGGTTAGTGTTTGGGTTTGGGTTAGGGTTAGGGTTAGGGTTAGGGTTAGGGTTAGGGTTAGGGTTAGCGTTAGGTTTAGGGTAGGGTTAGGGTTAGGGTTAGGGGTAGGGTTAGGGTTAGGGTTAGGGTTTAGGGTTAGGGTTAGGGTTTAGGGTTAGGGTTAGGGTTAGGGGTAGGGGTAGGGTTAGGGTTAGGTTTAGGGTTAAAAAAAAGAATTTAGAACAGTTTTCCTCTTCCCCTTAGAAGCTTTACTCTGAAAGATAATCTCGTTCGTTGGAAAGTGTATGAATTTCATGAAATGCTTTTGTGAGAAACACAGACGTATTTCTGTGAAAAGAAGATTCGATGTTTGGTTTGTATCAATGTATGGTTGGAATTGAGAACAGTGTTTCTCTTCCTTTTAGAAGCTTTTCTTGAAAGATATTCACATTCATCTGAAAGTGTATGAATTTCATGAAATTCTTTTGTGAGAATCTCCCATGTTTTTCTCAAAGAAGATTCTTTGCTTGGAATATATCAAAGTATTGTAATAATTGAGAACAGTGTTCCTCTTCTGTTTAGAAGCTTTACTTTGAGAGATATTCACATTCATCTGAAAGTGTATGAATTTCATGAAATGCTTTTGTAAGAAACGTAGACGTGATTGTGAGAAAATAAGATTCGTTGTGTGGGATGTTTCACAGTATTGTTAGAATTGGCAACAGTGTTCCTCTTACGTTTTGAAGCTTTACTTTGAAAGATAATCTCGTTCTTTTGAAAGTGTATGAATTTCATGAAATTCTTTTGTGAGAAACACAGAAGTGTTTTGGTGAAAAGAAGATTCTTTGTTTGGGATGTATCAAAGTATTGTTAGATTTGAGAACAGTGTTCCTCTTCCCCTTAGAAGCTTTACGTTGAAAGATAATCTCGTACTTTTGAGAGTGTATGAATTTCATGAAATGCTTTTGTGAGAAACACAGACGTGTTTCTTTGAAAAGAAGAATCGTTGTTTGGGATGTATCAAAGTATGGTTAGAATTGAGAACAGTGTTCCTCTTCCGTTTAGAAGCTTTACTTTGAAAGATATTCACATTCATCTGAAAGTGTATGAATTTCATGAAATGCTTTTGTGAGAATCTCCCTTGTGTTTCTCTGAAAAGAATATTAATAGTTTGGGATACTTCAAAGTATTGTTAGAATAGAGAACAGTGTTCCTCTTCTGTTTAGAAGCTTTACTTTGAGAGATATTCACTTTCATCTGAAAGTGTATGAATTTCATGAAATGCTTTTGTAAGAAACGTAGACGTGATTGTGTGAAAAGAAGATTCGTTGTTTGGGATGTATCAAAGTATTGTTAGAATTTAGAACAGTGGTTAGGGTTAGGATTAGGGTTAGGGTCTGGGTTAGGGTTAGGGTTAGGGTTAGGGTTTAGGGATAGTGTTAGGGTTAGGGTTAGAGTTATGATTAGGGTTAGGGTTAGGGTTATGTTTTAGGGTTTAGGGTTAGGGTTAGGGTTAGTGTTAGTGTTAGGGGTAAAAAAAAAGAATTTAGAACAGTGTTCCTCTTCCCCTTAGAAGCTTTACTTTGAAAGATAGTCTCGTTCTTTTGAAAGTGTATGAATTTCATGAAATGCTTTTGTAAGAAACGTAGACGTGATTGTGTGAAAAGAAGATTCGTTGTGTGGGATGTTTCGCAGTATTGTTAGAATTGAGAACAGTGTTCCTCTTCCCCTTAGAAGCTTTACTTTGAAAGATAGTCTCGTTCTTTTGAGAGTGTATGAATTTCATGAAATTCTTTTGTGAGAAACACAGACGTGTTTATGTGAAAAGAAGAATCGTTGTTTGGGATGTATCAAAGTATTGTTAGAATTTAGAACAATGGTTAGGGTTAGGATTAGGGTTAGGGTCTGGGTTAGGGTTAGTGTTAGGGTTCGGGTAAGGTTTAGGGTTATGATCATGGTTATGGTATGGTTAGGGTTAGGGTTAGGGTTATGGTTATGGTCTGGGTTAGGGTTAGGGTTAGGGTTAATGTTAGGGTTTAGGGATAGGGTTGGGTTAGGGTTAGGGTTACGAATAGGGTTAGGGTTAGGGTTATGGTTTAGGGTTTAGGGTGAGGGTTAGGGTTAGTGTTAGGGGTAAAAAAAAAGAATTTAGAACAGTGTTCCTCTTCCCCTTAGAAGCTTTACTTTGAAAGATAGTCTCGTTCTTTTGAAAGTGTATGAATTTCATGAAATGCTTTTGTAAGAAACGTAGACGTGATTGTGTGAATAGAAGATTCATTGTGTGGGATGTTTCACAGTATTGTTAGAATTGAAACAGTGTTCCTCTTCCCCTTAGAAGCTTTATTTTGAAAGATAGTCTCGTTCTTTTGAGAGTGTATGAATTTCATGAAATTCTTTTGTGAGAAACACAGACGTGTTTATGTGAAAAGAAGAATCGTTGTTTGGGATGTATCAAAGTATTGTTAGAATTTAGAACAGTGGTCCTCTTCCGTTTAGAAGCTTTACTTTGAAAAATATTCACATTCATCTGAAAGTGTATGAATTTCATGAAATGCTTTTGTGAGAATCTCCCATGTGTTTCTCTGAAAAGAAGATTCATAGTTTGGGATATATCAAAGTATTGTTAGAATTGAGAACAGTGTTCCTCTTCTGTTTAGAAGCTTTACTTTGAGAGATATTCACATTCATCTGAAAGTGTATGAATTTCATGAAATGCTTTTGTAAGAAACGTAGACGTGATTGTGTGAAAAGAAGATTCGTTGTGTGGGATGTTTCGCAGTATTGTTAGAATTGAGAACAGTGTTCCTCTTCCCATTAGAAGCTTTACTTTGAAAGATAGTCTCGTTCTGTTGAGAGTGTATGAATTTCATGAAATTCTTTTGTGAGAAACACAGACGTGTTTATGTGAAAAGAAGAATCGTTGTTTGGGATGTATCAAAGTATTGTTAGAATTTAGATCTGTGGTCCTCTTCCGTTTAGAAGCTTTACTTTGAAAAATATTCACATTCATCTGAAAGTGTATGAATTTCATGAAATGCTTTTGTGAGAATCTCCCAAGTGTTTTTCTGAAAAGAATATTCATAGTTTGGGATATATCAAAGTATTGTTAGAATTGAGAACAGTGTTCCTCTTCTGTTTAGAGGCTTTACTTTGAGAGATATTCACATTCATCTGAAAGTGTATGAATTTCATGAAATGCTTTTGTAAGAAACGTAGACGTGATTGTGTGAAAAGAAGATTCGTTGTGTGGGATGTTTCACAGTATTGTTAGAATTGAGAACTGTTTTCCTCTTACGTTTTGAAGCTTTACTTTGAAAGATAATCTCGTTCTTTTGAAAGAGTATGAATTTAATGAAATGCTTTTGTGAGAAACACAGACGTGTTTCTGTGAAAAGAAGATTCGTTTTTTGGGAGGTATCAAAGTATTGTTAGATTTGAGAACAGTGTTCCTCTTCTGTTTAGAAGCTTTACTTTGAGAGATATTCACATTCATCTGAAAGTGTATGAATTTCTTGAAATGCTTTTGTAAGAAACATAGACGTGTTTCTGTGAAAAGAAGATTCGTTGTTTGGGATGTATCAAAGTATTGTTAGAATTTAGAACAGTGGTTAGGGTTAAGATTAGGGTTAGGGTCTGGGTTAGGGTTAGGGTTAGGGTTTAGGTTTAGGGATAGTGTTAGGGTTAGGGTTAGGGTTAGGGTTATGGTTTAGGGTTTAGGTTTAGGGTTAGGGTTAGGGTTAGTGTTAGGGGTAAAAAAAAAGAATTTAGAACAGTGTTCCTTTTCCCCTTAGAAGCTTTAGTTTGAAAGATAATCTCGTTCTTTTGAAAGTGTATGAATTTCATGAAATGCTTTTGTGAGAAACACAGACGTATTTCTGTGAAAAGAAAATTCGTTGTTTGGGATGTATCAAAGTATGGTTAGAATTGAGAACAGTGTTCCTCTTCCTTTTAGAAGATTTTCTTTGAAAGTTATTCACATTCATCTGAAAGTGTATGAATTTCATGAAATGCTTTTGTGAGAATGTCCCATGTGTTTCTCTGAAAAGAAGATTCATTGCTTGGGATATATCAAAGTGTTGTTAGAATTGAATACAGTGTTCCTCTTCTTTTTAGAAGCTTTACTTTGAGAGATATTCACATTCATCTGAAAGTGTATGAATTTCATGAAATGCTTTTGTAAGAAACGTAGATTTGTTTCTGTGAAAAGAAGATTTGTTGTTTGGGATGTATCAAAGTATTGTTAGAATTTAGAACAATGGTTAGGGTTAGGATTAGGGTTTAGGGTCTGGGTTAGGGTTAGTGTTAGGGTTCGGGTAAGGTTTAGGGTTATGATCATGGTTATGGTATGGTTAGGGTTAGGGTTAGGGTTATGGTTAGGGTCTGGGTTAGGGTTAGGGTTAGGGTTAGTGTTAGGGTTTAGGGATAGGGTTGGGTTAGGGTTAGGGTTACGATTAGGGTTAGGGTTAGGGTTATGGTTTAGGGTTTAGGGTGAGGGTTAGGGTTAGTGTTAGGGGTAAAAAAAAAGAATTTAGAACAGTGTTCCTCTTCCCCTTAGAAGCTTTAGTTTGAAAGATAATCTCATTCTTTTGAAAGTGTATGAATTTCATGAAATGCTTTTGTGAGAAACACAGACGTATTTCTGTGAAAAGAAAATTCGTTGTTTGGGATGTATCAAAGTATGGTTAGAATTGAGAACAGTGTTCCTCTTCCTTTTAGAAGATTATCTTTGAAAGATATTCACATTCATCTGAAAGTGTATGAATTTCATGAAATGCTTTTGTGAGAATGTCCCATGTGTTTCTCTGAAAAGAAGATTCATTGCTTGGGATATATCAAAGTATTGTTAGAATTGAATACAGTGTTCCTCTTCTGTTTAGAAGCTTTACTTTGAGAGATATTCACATTCATCTGAAAGTGTATGAATTTCATGAAATGCTTTTGTAAGAAACGTAGATTTGTTTCTGTGAAAAGAAGATTTGTTGTTTGGGATGTATCAAAGTATTGTTAGAATTTAGAACAATGGTTAGGGTTAGGATTAGGGTTAGGGTCTGGGTTAGGGTTAGTGTTAGGGTTCGGGTAAGGTTTAGGGTTATGATCATGGTTATGGTATGGTTAGGGTTAGGGTTAGGGTTATGGTTAGGGTCTGGGTTAGGGTTAGGGTTAGGGTTAGTGTTAGGCTTTAGGGATAGGGTTAGGGTTAGGGTTAGGGTTAGGGTTACGATTAGGGTTAGGGTTAGGGTTATGGTTTAGGGTTTAGGGTGAGGGTTAGGGTTAGTGTTAGGGGTAAAAAAAAAGAATTTAGAACAGTGTTCCTCTTCCCCTTAGAAGCTTTACTTTGAAAGATAGTCTCGTTCTTTTGAAAGTGTATGAATTTCATGAAATGCTTTTGTAAGAAACGTAGACGTGATTGTGTGAAAAGAAGATTCGTTGTGTGGGATGTTTCTCAGTATTGTTAGAATTGAGAACAGTGTTCCTCTTCCCCTTAGAAACTTTACTTTGAAAGATAGTCTCGTTCTTTTGAGAGTGTATGAATTTCATGAAATTCTTTTGTGAGAAACACAGACGTGTTTATGTGATATGAAGAATCGTTGTTTGGGATGTATCAAAGTATTGTTAGAATTTAGATCTGTGGTCCTCTTCCGTTTAGAAGCTTTACTTTGAAAAATATTCACATTCATCTGAAAGTGTATGAATTTCATGAAATGCTTTTGTGAGAATCTCCCATGTGTTTTTCTGAAAAGAATATTCATAGTTTGGGATATATCAAAGTATTGTTAGAATTGAGAACAGTGTTCCTCTTCTGTTTAGAGGCTTTACTTTGAGAGATATTCACATTCATCTGAAAGTGTATGAATTTCATGAAATGCTTTTGTAAGAAACGTAGACGTGATTGTGTGAAAAGAAGATTCGTTGTGTGGGATGTTTCACAGTATTGTTAGAATTGAGAACTGTTTTCCTCTTACGTTTTGAAGCTTTACTTTGAAAGATAATCTCGTTCTTTTGAAAGTGTATGAATTTAATGAAATGCTTTTGTAAGAAACATAGACGTGTTACTGTGAAAAGAAGATTCGTTGTTTGGGATGTATCAAAGTATTGTTAGAATTTAGAACAGTGGTTAGGGTTAGGATTAGGGTTAGGGTCTGGGTTAGGGTTAGGGTTAGGGTTAGGGTTAGGGTTTAGGTTTAGGGATAGGTTTAGGGTTAGGGTTAGGGTTACGATT
Organism: Microtus californicus; assembly: GCA_028537955.1. Lineage (NCBI taxonomy): Eukaryota > Metazoa > Chordata > Mammalia > Rodentia > Cricetidae > Microtus > Microtus californicus. Next base: position 2,850,674 of record JAQJZF010000025.1, on the reverse strand, counting down.
AGGGTTAGGGTTAGGGTTATGGTTTAGGGTTTAGGGTTAGGGTTAGGGTTAGTGTTAGGGGTAAAAAAAAAAGAATTTAGAACAGTGTTCCTCTCCCCCTTAGAAGCTTAACTTTGAAAGATAATCTCGTTCTTTTGAAAGTGTAGGAATTTCATGTAATGCTTTTGTGAGAAACACAGACGTATTTCTGTAAAATGAAGATTCGTTGTTTGGGATGTATCAAAGTATGGTTAGAATTGAGAACAGTGTTCCTCTTCCTTTTAGAAGATTTTCTTTGAAAGATATTCACATTCATCTGAAAGTGTATGAATTTCATGAAATGCTTTTGTGAGAATGTCCCATGTGTTTCTCTGAAAGAATATTCATTGCTTGGGATATATCAAAGTATTGTTAGAATTGAGAACAGTGTTCCTCTTCTTTTAGAAGCTTTACTTTGAGAGATATTCACATTCATCTGAAAGTGTATGAATTTCATGAAATGCTTTTGTGAGAAACTCAGACGTGTTTCGTTAAAAGAAGATTTGTTGTTTTGGATGTATCAAAGAATTGTTAGAATTTAGAATAGTGGTTAGGGTTAGGATTAGGGTTAGGGTCTGGGTTAGGTTTAGTGTTAGGGTTCGGGTAAGGTTTAGGGTTATGGTTATGGTTATGGTTATGGTTAGGGTTAGGGTTAG
>JAQJZF010000025.1:2845000-2847500 GCA_028537955.1 Microtus californicus | reverse complement strand
TCCTTTTAGAAGCTTTTCTTTGAAAGATATTCACATTGATCTGAAAGTGTATGAATTTCATGAAATGCTTTTGTGAGAATCTCCCATGTGTTTCTCTGAAACGAAGATTCATTGCTTGGGATATATCAAAGTATTGTTAGAATTGAGGACAGTGTTCCTCTTCTGTTTAGAAGCTTTACTTTGAGAGATATTCACATTCATCTGAAAGTGTAAGAATTTCATGAAATGCTTTTGTAAGAAACGTAGACGTGATTGTGTGAAAAGAAGATTCGTTGTGTGTGATGTTTCACAGTATTGTTAGAATTGAGAACAGTGTTCCTCTTACCCTTAGAAGATTTACTTTGAAAGATAATCTCGTTCTTTTGAAAGTGTATGAATTTCATGAAATTCTTTTGTGAGAAAAATAGAAGTGTTTTGGTGAAAAGAAGATTCGTTGTTTGGGATGTATCAAAGTATTGTTAGAATTGAGAACAGTGTTCCTCTTCCCCTTAGAAGCTTTACTTTGAAAGATAAACACGTTTGTTTGAAAGTGTATGAATTTGTTAAAATGCTTTTGTGAGGAACACACATGCGTTTCTCCGAAAACAGAAGATGTTGCTTGTAATATGTCAAAGTAGAGTTATTTGTGTAAAGTGTTCCTGACCTCTGTAGAAGCTTAACTTTGAAAGATAATCACGTTCGTTTGAATTTTATGAAATGCTTTTGTGAGAAACACAGGCGTGTATCTGTGAAAAGAAGATTCGTTCTTTTCTATGTATCAAAGTATTGATAGAATTGAGAACAGTGTTCCTCTTCCCCTTAGAAGCTGTACTTTGAAAGATATGCACATTCTTCTGAAAGTGTATGAATTTCATGAAATGCTTTGGTAAGAATGTAGACGTGATTGTGTGAAAAGAAGATTCGTAGTGTGGGATGTTTCACAGTATTGTTAGAATTGAGAACACTGTTCCCCTTACGTTTTGAAGCTTTACTTTGAAAGATAATCACATTCATTTGAAAGTGTATGAATTTCATGAAATGCTTTTGTGAGAAACACAGACGTGTTTCAGTGAATAGATGATTCGTTGTTTGGGATGTATCAAAGTATTGTTAGAATTGAGAACAGTGTTCTTATTCCCCTTAGAAGCTTTGCTTTGAAAGACAATCTCGTTCTTTTGAAAGAGTATGAATTTCATGAAATGCTTTTGAAAAACACAGACGTGTTTCTGTGAAAAGAAGATTCGTTATTTGGGATGTATCAAAGTATTGTTAGAATTTAGAACAGTGGTTAGGGTTAGGATTAGGATTAGGGTCTGGTTTAGGGTTAGTGTTAGAGTTAGGGTAAGGTTTAAGGTTATGGTTATGGTTATGGTTATGGTTAGGGTTAGGGTTAGGGTTAGTGTTAGGGTTAGGGTAAGTGTTAGGGTTAGGGTTAGGGTTAGGGTTAGGGTTAGGGTTTGGGTTTGGGTTAGGGTTAGGGTTAGGGTTAGGTTTAGGGTGAGGGTGAGGGTTAGGGTTAGGGTTAGTGTTAGGGTTAAGGTTAGGGTTAGGGTTAGGGTTGAGGGTTAGGGTTAGGGTTAGGGTTATGGTTAGGGTTAGGGTTAGGGTTAGGGTTTGGGTTAGGGTTAGGGTTAGGGTTACGGTTAGGGTTAGGGTTGTTAGGGGGGTTAGGTTTAGGGTTAGTGTTAGGGTTAGGTTTAGGGTTACGATTAGGGTTAGGGTTAGGGTTATGGTTTATGGTTTAGGGTTAGGGTTAGGATTAGGGTTAGTGTTAGGGTTAAAAAAACGAATTTAGAACAGTGTTCCTCTTCCCCTTAGAAGCTTTACTTTGATAGATAATCTCGTTTTTTTTTAAGTGTATGAATTTCATGAAATTCTTTTGTGAGAAAAACAGACGTATTTCTGTGAAAAGAAGATTCGATGTTTGGGATGTATCAATGTATGGTTAGAATTGAGAACAGTGTTCCTCTTCCTTTTAGAAGCTTTTCTTTGAAAGATATTCACATTCATCTGAAAGTGTATGAATTTCATGAAATGCTTTTGTGAGAATCTCCCTTGTGTTTCTCTGAAAAGAAGATTCATTGCTTGGGATATATCAAAGTATTGTTAGAATTGAGAACAGTGTTCCTCTTCTGTTTAGAAGCTTTACTTTAAGAGATATTCACATTCATCTGAAAGTGTATGAATTTCATGAAATGCTTTTGTATGAAACGTAGACGTTATTGTGAGAAAAGATGATTCGTTGTGTGAGATGTTTCACAGTATTGTTAGAATTGGGAACAGTGTTCCTCTTACGTTTTGAAGCTTTACTTTGAAAGATAATCACGTTCATTTGAAAGTGTATGAATTTCATGAAATGCTTTTGTAAGAAACGTAGACGTGATTGTGTGAAAAGAAGATTCGTTGTGTGTGATGTTTCACAGTATTGTTAGAATTGAGAACAGTGGTTAGGGTTAGGATTAGGGTTAGTATCTGGGTTAGGGTTAGGTTTAGGGTTAGGGTTTGGGTTAAGGTTAGGGTT
>JAQJZF010000025.1:2832500-2835000 GCA_028537955.1 Microtus californicus | reverse complement strand
ATTTGAAAGTGTATGAATTTCATGAAATGCTTTTGTGAGAATCTCCCATGTGTTTCTCTGAAAAGAAGATTCATAGTTTGGGATATATCAAACTATTGTTAGAATTGAGAACATTGTTCCTCTTCTGTTTAGAAGCTTTACTTTGAGAGATATTCACATTCATCTGAAAGTGTATGAATTTCATGAAATGCTTTTGTAAGAAACGTAGACGTGATTGTGTGAAAAGAAGATTCGTTGTGTGGGATGTATGAAAGTATGGTTAGAATTAAGAACAGTATTCCTCTTCCGTTTAGAAGCTTTACTTTGAAATATAGGCTCGTTCTTTTGAAAGTGTATGAATTTAATGAAATGCTTTTGTGAGAAACACAGACGTGTTTTGGTGAAAAGAAGATTCGTTGTTTTGGATGTATCAAAGTATTGTTAGAATTGAGAACAGTGTTCCTCTTCCCCTTAGAAGCTTTACTTTGAAAGATATTCACATTCATCTGAAAGTGTATGAATTTCATGAAATGCTTTTGTAAGAAACGTAGACGTGTTTCTGTGAAAAGAAGATTTGTTGTTTGGGATGTATCAAAGTATTGTTAGAATTTAGAACAGTGGTTAGGGTTAGGATTAGGGTTAGGGTCTGGGTTAGGGTTAGTGTTAGGGTTAGGGTAAGGTTTAGGGTTATGGTTATGATTATGGTTATGGTTATGGTTAGGGTTAGTGTTAGGGTTAGGGTAAGTGTTAGGGTTAGGGTTAGGGTGAGGGTTAGGGTTAGGGTAAGGGTTAGGGTTAGTGTTAGGGTTAGGGTTATGGTTAGGGTTAGGGTTTAGGGTTAGGGTTAGGGTTTAGGGTAAGGGTTAGGGTTAGTGTTGGGGTTAGCGTTAGGGTTTGGGTTAGGGTTAGGGTTAGGGTTAGGGTTAGGGTTAGGATTAGGGTTGTTAGGGGGGTTAGAGTTAGGGTTAGGTTTAGGGTTAGGTTTAGGGTTTCGATTAGGGTTAGGGTTAGGGTTATGGTTTATGGTTTAGGGTTAGTGTTAGGATTAGGGTTAGTGTTAGGGTTAAAAAAACGAATTTAGAACAGTGATCCTCTTCCCCTTAGAAGCTTTACTTTGAAAGATAATCACGTTCTTTTGAAAGTGTATGAATTTCATGAAATGCTTTTGTGAGAAAAACAGACGTATTTCTGTGAAAAGAAGATTCGATGTTTGGGATGTATCAAAGTATGGTTAGAATTGAGAACAGTGTTCCTCTTCCTTTTAGAAGCTTTTCTTTGAAAGATATTCACATTCATCTGAAAGTGTATGAATTTCATGAAATGCTTTTGTGAGAATCTCCCATGTGTTTCTCTGAAAAGAAGATTCATTGCTTGGGATATATCAAAGTATTGTTAGAATTGAGGACAGTGTTCCTCTTCTGTTTAGAAGCTTTACTTTAAGAGATATTCACATTCATCTGAAAGTGTATGAATTTCATGAAATGCTTTTGTATGAAACGTAGACGTTATTGTGAGAAAAGATGATTCGTTGTGTGGGATGTTTCACAGTATTTTTAGAATTGGGAACAGTGTTCCTCTTACGTTTTGAAGCTTTACTTTGAAAGAAAATAACGTTCATTTGAAAGTGTATGAATTTCATGAAATGCTTTTGTAAGAAACGTAGACGTGATTGTGTGAAAAGAAGATTCGTTGTGTGTGATGTTTCACAGTATTGTTAGAATTGAGAACAGTGGTTAGGGTTAGGATTAGGGTTAGTATCTGGGTTAGGGTTAGGGTTAGGGTTAGGGTTAGGGTTAGGTTTTGGGTTAAGGTTAGGGTTAGTGTTAGGGTTAGGGTTAGGGTTTGGGTTAGGGTTAGGGTTAGGGTTAGGGTTAGCGTTAGGGTTTAGGTTTAGGGTTAGGGTAGGGTTAGGGTTAGTGTTAGGGTTAGGGTTAGGGTTAGGGTTGTTAGGGGGGTTAGGGTTAGGGTTAGGGTTATGGTAAAGGTTAGGGTTAGGGTTAGTGTTAGGGTTAGGGTAAGGTTTAGGGTTAGGGTTAGGGTTAGGGTTAGGGTTAGGGTTAGGGTTTAGGGTTAGGGTTAGGCTTAGGGTTAAAAAAAAAGAATTTAGAACAGTGTTCCTCTTCCCCTTAGAAGCTTTACTTTGAAAGATAATTTCGTTCTTTTGAGAGTGTATGAATTTCATGAAATGCTTTTGTGAGAAACACAGACGTGTTTCTGTGAAAAGAAGAATCGTTGTTTGGGATGTATCAAAGTGTGGTTAGAATTGAGAACAGTGTTCCTATTCAGTTTAAAAGCTTTTCTTTGAAAGATATTCACATTCATCTGAAAGTGTATGAATTTCATGAAATGCTTTTGAGAGAATCTCCCATGTGTTTCTCTGAAAAGAAGATTCATAGTTTGGGATATATCAAAGTATTGTTAGAATTGAGAACATTGTTCCTCTTCTGTTTATAAGCTTTACTTTGAGAGATATTCACATTCATCTGCAAGTGTATGAATTTCATGAAATGCTTTTGTAAGA
>JAQJZF010000025.1:2815000-2825000 GCA_028537955.1 Microtus californicus | reverse complement strand
TAGAAGCTTTACTTTGAAAGATATTCACATTCATCTGAAAGTGTATGAATTTCATGAAATGCTTTTGTAAGAAACGTAGACGTGATTGTGTGAAAAGAAGATTCGTTGTGTGGGATGTTTCAGAGTATTGTTAGAATTGAGAACAGTGTTCCTCTTCCCCTTAGAACCTTTACTTTGAAAGATATTCACATTCATCTGAAAGTGTATAAATTTCATGAAATGCTTTTGTAAGAAATGTAGACTTGTTTAGGTGAAAAGAAGATTTTTTGTTTGGGATGTATCAAAGTATTGTTAGAATTTAGAACAGTGGTTAGGGTTGTGATTAGGGTTAGGGTCTGGGTTAGGGTTAGTGTTAGGGTTAGGGTAAGTTTTAGGGTTATGGTTATGGTTAGGATTAGGGTTATGGTTAGGGTTATGTTTAGGGTTATGTTTATGGTTAGGGTTTGGGTTAGGGTTAGGGTTATGGTTAGGGTTTTGGTTAGGGTTAGGGTTAGGGTTAGGGTTAGGTTTAGGGTAGGGTTATGGTTAGGGATAGGGTTTGGGTTAGGGTTAGGGTTAGGGTTAGGGTTAGGGTTATGGTTAGGGTTAGGGTTAGGGTTAGGGTTAAAAAAAAGAATTTAGAACAGTGTTCCTCTTCCCCTTAGAAGCTTTACTTTGAAAGATAGTCTCGTTCTTTTGAAAGTTTATGAATTTAATGAAATGCTTTTGTGAGAAACACAGACGTGTTTTGGTGAAAAGAATATTCGTTATTTGGGATGTATCAAAGTATTGTCAGAATTGAGAACAGTGTTCCTCTTCCCCTTAGAAGCTTTACTTTGAAAGATATTCACATTCATCTGAAAGTGTATGAATTTCATGAAATGTTTTGTAACAAATGTAGACGTGTTTCTGTGAAAAGAAGATTTGTTGTTTGGGATGTATCAAAGTATTGTTAGAATTTAGAACAGTGGTTAGGGTTAGGATTAGGGTTAGGGTCTGGGTTAGGGTTAGTGTTAGGATTCGGGTAATGATTAGGGTTATGGTTATGGTTAGGAATATGGTTAGGTTTAGGGTTAGGGTTAGGGTTAGGGTAAGTGTTAGGGTTAGGGTTAGGGTTTGGGTTAGGTTTAGGGTTAGCGTTAGGGTTAGGGTTAGGGTTAGAGTTAGGGTTTAGTTTTAGGGTTAGGGTAGGGTTAGGGTTAGGGTTAGGGTTAGGGTTTGGGTTAGGGTTAGGGTTAGGGTAAGGGTTAGGATTAGGGTAAGGGTTAGGGTTAGGGTTAGGTTTAGGTTTAGGGTTAGGGTTAGGGTTAGGGTAGGGTTAGGGTTAGGGTTAGAGTTAGGGTTAGGGTTAAGGTTAGAGTTAGGGTTTAGGGTTAGGGTTAGGGTTAGGGTTAGGGTTAGGGTTTGGGTTAGGGTTAGGGTTAGGGTTAGGGTTAGGGTTAGGGTTGTGAGGGGGGTTAGGGTTAGGGTTAGGGTTAGGGTAAGGGTTAGGGTTAGGGTTAGGGTTAGGTTTAGGGTTAGGGTTAGGGTTTAGGGTTTAGGGTTAGGGTTAGGGTTAAAAAAAAGAATTTAGAACAGTGTTCCTCTTCCCCTTAGAAGCTTTACTTTGAAAGATAATCTCGTTCTTTTGAAAGTGTATGAATTTCATGAAATTCTTTTGTGAAAAACAATAAAGTGTTTTGGTGAAAAGAAGATTCTTTGTTTTGATGTATAAAAGTATTGTTAGAATTGAGAACAGTGTTCCTCTTCCCCTTAGAAGCTTTACTTTGAAAGATAATCTCGTTCTTTTGAGAGTGTTTGAATTTCATGAAATTCTTTTGTGATAAACACAGACGTGTTTCTGTGAAAAGAAGAATCGTTGTTTGGGATGTATCAAAGTATGGTTAGAATTGAGAACAGTGTTCCTCTTCCATTTAGAAGCTTTACTTTGAAAGATATTCACATTCATCTGAAAGTGTATGAATTTCTTGAAATGCTTTTGTAAGAAACGTAGACGTGTTTCTGTGAAAAGAAGATTTGTTGTTTGGGATGTATCAAAGTATTGTTAGAATTTAGAACAGTGGTTAGGGTTAGGATTAGTGTTAGGGTCTGGGTTAGGGTTAGTGTTAGGGTTCGGTTAAGGATTAGCGTTATGGTTATGGTTAGGTTTAGGGTTAGGATTAGGGTTAGGGTTAGGTTTAGGGTAAAAGTTAGGGTTAGGGTTAGGGTTAGGGTTTGGGTTAGGTTTAGGGTTAGGGTTGGGGTTAGAGTTAGAGTTTAGGTTTAGGGTTAGGGTAGGGTTAGGGTTAGGGTTAGGGTTAGGTTTAGTGTTAGGGTTATGGTTAGGGTTAGGGTTTGGGTTAGGGTTAGGGTTAGGGTTAAGGTTGTTAGGGGGGTTAGGGTTAGGGTTAGGGTAAGGGTTAGGGTTAGGGTTAGGGTTAGGGTTAGGGTTAGGGTAAGGGTTAGGATTAGGGTTAGGGTTAGGGTTAGGGTTAGGTTTAGGGTTAGGGTTAGGGTTAGGTTTAGGGTTAGGATTTGGGTTTGGGTTAGGGTTAGGTTTAGTGTTAGGGTTAGGGTTAGGGTTAGGGTTAGGGTTAGAGTTAGAGTTAGGGTTTAGGGTTAGGGTTAGGGTTAGGGTTAGGGTTAGGTTCAGGGTTAGGGTTACAATTAGGGTTAGGGTTAGGGTTACGGTTTAGGGTTTAGGGTTATGGTTAGGGTTAGGGTTAGTGTTATGGTTAAAAAAAGGAATTTAGCACAGTGTTTCTCTTCCCCTTAGAAGCCTTACTTTGAAAGATAATCTCGTTCTTTTGAGAGTGTATGAATTTCTTGAAATGCTTTTGTGAGAAACACAGACGTGTTTCTGTGAAAAGAAGAATCGTTGTTTGGGATGTATCAAAGTATGGTTAGAATTGAGAACAGTGTTCCTCTTCCGTTTAGAAGCTTTACTTTGTAGATATACACATTCATCTGAAAGTGTATGAATTTCATCAAATGCTTTTGTGAGAATCTCTCATGTGTTTCTCTGAAAAGAAGATTCATAGTTTGGGATATATCAAAGTATTGTTAGAATTGAGAACAGTGTTCCTCTTCTGTTTAGAAGCTTTACTTTGAGAGATATTCACATTCATCTGCAAGTGTATGAATTTCATGAAATGCTTTTGTAAGAAACGTAGACGTGATTGTGTGAAAAGAAGATTCGTTGTGTGTGATGTTTCACAGTATTGTTAGAATTGAGAACAGTGTTCTTCTTACCCTTAGAAGCTTTACTTTGAAAGATAATCTCGTTCTTCTGAAAGTGTATGAATTTCATGAAATTCTTTTGTTAGAAACATAAAAGTGTTTTGGTGAAAAGAAGATACTTTGTTTGGGATGTATCAAAGTATTGTTAGAATTTAGAACAGTGGTTAGGGTTAGGATTAGGGTTCGGGTCTGGGTTAGGGTTAGTGTTAGGGTTAGGGTAAGGTTTAGGGTTATGGTTATGGTTATGGTTATGGTTATTTTTAGGTTTAGGGTTAGGGTTTGGGTTAGGGTTAGGGTAAGGGTTAGGGTTAGGGTAAGGGTTAGGGTTAGGGTTAGGTTTAGGTTTAGGGTTAGGGTTAAAAAAAAGAATTTAGAACAGTGTTCCTCTTCCCCTTAGAAGCTTTACTTTGAAAGATAATCTCGTTCTTTTGAGAGTGTATGAATTTCATGAAATGCTATTGTGAGAAACACAGACGTGTTTCTGTGAAAAGAAGAATCGTTGTTTGGGATGTCTCAAAGTATTGTTAGAATTGAGAACAGTGTTCCTCTTCCATTTAGAAGCTTTACTTTGAAAGATAATCACATTCATCTGCAATGTATGAATTTCATGAAATGCTTTTGTAAGAAACGTAGACGTGATTGTGTGAAAAGAAGATTCGTTGTGTGGGATGTATCAAAGTATGGTTAGAATTGAGAACAGTATTCCTCTTCCGTTTAGAAGCTTTACTTTGAAAGATAGTCTCGTTCTTTTGAAAGTGTATGAATTTAATGCAATTCTTTTGTGAGAAACACTGACTGTTTTGGTGAAAAGAAGATTCGTTGTTTGGGATGTATCAAAGTATTGTTAGAATTGAGAACAGTGTTCCTTTCTCCTTAGAAGCTTTAATTTGAAAGATATTCACATTCATCTGAAAGTGTATGAATTTCATGAAATGCTTTTGTAAGAAACGTAGACGTGTTTCTGTGAAAAGAAGATTTGTTGTTTGGGATATATCAAAGTATTGTTAGAATTTAGAACAGTGGTTAGGGTTAGGATTATGGTTAGGGTCTGGATTAGGGTTAGTGTTAGGGTTAGGGTAAGTTTTAGGGTTATGGTTATGGTTATGGTTAGTGTTAGGGTTAGGGTTATGGTTAGGGTTAGGGTTAGGTTTAGGGTTAGGTTTAGGGTTAGGGTTTGGGTTAGGGTTAGGTTTAGGGATAGGGTTAGGGTTAGGCTTTGAATTAGGGTTAGTGTTAGGTTTGTTAGGGGGGTTAGGGTTAGGGTTAGGGTTAGGGTAAGGGTTAGGGTTAGGGTTAGGGTTAGGGTTAGGTTTAGGGTTAGGGTTAGGGTTAGGGTTAGGGTTAGGGTTAGGGTTTATGGTTTATGCTTAGGGTTAGGGTTAGGGTTAAAAAAAAGAATTTAGAACAGTGTTCCTCTTCCCCTTAGAAGCTTTACTTTGAAAGATAATCTCGTTCTTTTGACAGTGTTTGAATTTCATGAAATGCTTTTGTGAGAAACACAGACGTGTTTCCGTGAAAAGAAGAATCGTTGTTTGGGATGTATCAAAGTATGGTTAGAATTGAGAACAGTGTTCCTCTTCCGTTTAGAAGCTTTACTTTGAAAGATATTCACATTCATCTGAAAGTGTATGAATTTCATGAAATGCTTTTGTAAGAAACGTAGACGTGTTTCTGTGAAAAGATTTGTTGTTTGGGATATATCATAGTATTGTTAGAATTTAGAACAGTGGTTAGGGTTAGGATTAGGGTTAGGGTCTGGGTTAGGGTTAGTGTTAAGGTTAGGGTAAGTTTTAGGGTTATGGTTATGGTTAGGGTTAGGGTTATGGTTAGGGTTATGTTTAGGGTTAGGGTTAGGGTTAGGGTGAGGGTTATGGTTAGGGTTTGGGTTACGTTAGGGTTAGGGTTAGGGTTAGGGTTAGGGTAGGGTAAGGGTTAGAGATAGGGTTTGGGTTAGGGTTAGGGTTAGGGTTAGGGTTAGGGTTATGGTTAGGGTTAGGGTTAGGGTTAGGGTTAGGGTTAAAAAAAATTTAGAACAGTGTTCCTCTTCCCCTTAGAAGCTTTACTTTGAAAGATAGTCTCGTTCTTTTGAAAGTGTATGAATTTAATGAAATGCTTTTGTGAGAAACACAGACGTGTTTTGGTGAAAAGAAGATTCGTTTTTTGGGATGTATCAAAGTATTGTTAGAAATGAGAACAGTGTTCCTCTTCCCCTTAGAAGCTTTACTTTGAAAGATATTCACATTCATCTGAAAGTGTATGAATTTCATGAAATGCTTTTGTAAGAAACGTAGACGTGTTTCTGTGAAAAGAAGATTTGTTGTTTGGGATGTATCAAAGTATTGTTAGAATTTAGAACAGTGGTTAGGTTTAGGGTTAGCGTTAGGGTTAGGGTTAGGGTTAGAGTTAGGGTTTAGGTTTAGGGTTAGGGTAGGGTTATGGTTAGGGTTAAGGTTAGGGATAGGGTTAGGGTAAGGGTTAGGGTTTGTGTTAGGGTTAGGTTTTGGGTTAGGGTTAGGGTTAGGGTTGTTAGGGGGGTTAGGGTTAGGGTTAGGGTTAGGGTAAGGGTTAGGGTTAGGGTTAGGGTTAGGGTTAGTGTTAGGGTTAGGGTTTTGGTTAAGGTTAGGGTAAGGGTTAGGATTAGATTTAGGGTTAGTGTTAGGGTTATGGTTAGGGTTTGGGTTTAAGTTAGGGTTAGGGTTAGGATTAGGGTTAGGGTAGGGTTACGGTTAGGGTTAGGGTTAAGGTTAGGTTTAGAGTTAGGGTTTAGGGTTAGGGTTAGGGTTAGGGTTAGGGTTAGTGTTTGGGTTAGGGTTAGGTTTAGGGTTAGGGTTGTAAGGGGGGTTAGGGTTAGGGTTATGGTTAGGGTAAGGGTTAGGGTTAGGGTTAGGGTTAGGGTTTATGGTTTATTCTTAGGGTTAGGGTTAGGGTTAAAAAAAAAGAATTTAGAACAGTGTTCCTCTTCCAATTAGAAGCTTTACTTTGAAAGATAATCTCGTTCTTTTGAGAGTGTTTGAATTTCATGAAATGCTTTTGTGAGAAACAAAGAAGTGTTTTGGTGAAAAGAAGATTCTTTGTTTGGGATGTATCAAATTATTGTTAGAATTGAGAACAGTGTTCCTCTTCCCCTTAGAAGCTTTACTTTGAAAGATAATCTCGTTCTTTTGAGACTGTTTGAATTTCATGAAATTCTTTTGTGAGAAACACAGACGTGTTTCCGTGAAAAGAAGATTCGTTGTTTGGGATGTATCAAAGTATGGTTAGAATTGAGAACAGTGTTCCTCTTCCGTTTAGAAGCTTTACTTTGAAAGATATTCACATTCATCTGAAAGTGTATGAATTTCATGAAATGCTTTTGTAAGAAACGTAGACGTGTTTCTGTGAAATGAAGATTTGTTGTTTGGGATATATCAAAGTATTGTTAGAATTTAGAACAGTGGTTAGGGTTAGGATTAGGGTTAGGGTCTGGATTAGGGTTAGTGTTAGGGTTAGGGTAAGTTTTAGGGTTATGGTTATGGTTATGGTTAGGGTTAGGGTTAGGGTTAGGGTTAGGGTTAGGGTTAGGGTTAGGGTTATGGTTAGGGTTAGGGTTAGGGTTAGGGTTAGGGTTATGGTTAGGGTTAGGGTTTGGGTTAGGGTTAGGGTTTGGGTTTGGGTTACGGTTATGGTTAGGGTTAGGGTTAGGGTTAGGGTAGGGTTAGGGTTAGGGTTAGGGTTAGGGTTAGGGTTTAGGGTTAGGATTAGGGTTAGGATTAGGATTAGAGTTAGGGTTAGGGTTAGTGTTTGGGTTGGGGTTAGGGTTAGGGTTAGGGTTAGTGTTTGGGTTAGAGTTAGGGTTAGTGTTAGGGTTAGGGTTAGGGTTGTTAGGGGGGTTAGGGTTAGGGTTAGGGTTAGGGTAAGGGTTAGGGTTAGGGTTAGGGTTAGGGTTAGGGTTAGGGTTAGGGTTAGGGTTAGGGTTTATGGTTTAGGCTTAGGGTTAGGGTTAGGGTTAGGGTTAAAAAAAGAATTTAGAACAGTGTTACTCTTCCCCTTAGAAGCTGTACTTTGAAAGATAATCTCATTCTTTTGAGAGTGTTTGAAATTCATGAAATGCTTTTGTGAGAAACACAGACGTGTTTCCGTGAAAAGAAGAATCGTTGTTTGGGATGTATCAAAGTATGGTTAGAATTGAGAACAGTGTTCCTCTTCCGTTTAGAAGCTTTACTTTGAAAGATATTCACTTTCATCTGAAAGTGTATGAATTTCATGAAATGCTTTTGTAAGAAACGTAGACGTGTTTCTGTGAAAAGATTTTTTGTTTGGGATATAGCATAGTATTGTTAGAGTTTAGAACAGTGGTTAGGGTTGTGATTAGGGTTAGGGTCTGGGTTAGGGTTAGTGTTAGGGTTAGGGTAAGTTTTAGGGTTATGGTTATGGTTAGGATTAGGGTTATGGTTAGGGTTATGTTTAGGGTTATGTTTATGGTTAGGGTTTGGGTTAGGGTTAGGGTTATGGTTAGGGTTTGGGTTAGGGTTAGGGATAGGGTTAGGGTTAGGTTTAGGGTAGGGTTAGGGTTAGGGATAGGGTTTGGGTTAGGGTTAGGTTTAGGGTTAGGGTTAGGGTTATGGTTAGGGTTAGGGTTAGGGTTAGGGTTAAAAAAAAGAATTTAGAACAGTGTTCCTCTTCCCCTTAGAAGCTTTACTTTGAAAGATAGTCTCGTTCTTTTGAAAGTTTATGAATTTAATGAAATGCTTTTGTGAGAAACACAGACGTGTTTTGGTGAAAAGAATATTCGTTTTTTGGGATGTATCAAAGTATTGTCAGAATTGAGAACAGTGTTCCTCTTCCCCTTAGAAGCTTTACTTTGAAAGATATTCACATTCATCTGAAAGTGTATGAATTTCATGAAATGCTTTTGTAACAAATGTAGACGTGTTTATGTGAAAAGAATTTGTTGTTTGGGATGTATCAAAGTATTGTTAGAATTTAGAACAGTGGTTAGGGTTAGGATTAGGGTTAGGGTCTGGGTTAGGGTTAGTGTTAGGATTCGGGTAATGATTAGGGTTATGGTTATGGTTAGGAATATGGTTAGGTTTAGGGTTAGGGTTAGGGTTAGGGTAAGTGTTAGGGTTAGGGTTAGGGTTTGGGTTAGGTTTAGGGTTAGCGTTAGGGTTAGGGTTAGGGTTAGAGTTAGGGTTTAGTTTTAGGGTTAGGGTAGGGTTAGGGTTAGGGTTAGGGTTAGGGTTTGGGTTAGGGTTAGGGTTAGGGTAAGGGTTAGGATTAGGGTAAGGGTTAGGGTTAGGGTTAGTTTTAGGTTTAGGGTTAGGGTTAGGGTTAGGGTTAGGGTAGGGTTAGGGTTAGGGTTAGGGTTAGGGTTAGGGTTAAGGTTAGAGTTAGGGTTTAGGGTTAGGGTTAGGGTTAGGGTTAGGGTTAGGGTTTGGGTTAGGGTTAGGGTTAGGGTTAGGGTTGTGAGGGGGGTTAGGGTTAGGGTTAGGGTTAGGGTAAGGGTTAGGGTTAGGGTTAGGTTTAGGGTTAGGGTAAGGGTTAGGGTTTAGGGTTTAGGGTTAGGGTTAGGGTTAAAAAAAAGAATTTAGAACAGTGTTCCTCTTCCCCTTAGAAGCTTTACTTTGAAAGATAATCTCGTTCTTTTGAAAGTGTATGAATTTCATGAAATTCTTTTGTGAAAAACAATAAAGTGTTTTGGTGAAAAGAAGATTCTTTGTTTTGATGTATAAAAGTATTGTTAGAATTGAGAACAGTGTTCCTCTTCCCCTTAGAAGCTTTACTTTGAAAGATAATCTCGTTCTTTTGAGAGTGTTTGAATTTCATGAAATTCTTTTGTGATAAACACAGACGTGTTTCTGTGAAAAGAAGAATCGTTGTTTGGGATGTATCAAAGTATGGTTAGAATTGAGAACAGTGTTCCTCTTCCATTTAGAAGCTTTACTTTGAAAGATATTCACATTCATCTGAAAGTGTATGAATTTCTTGAAATGCTTTTGTAAGAAACGTAGACGTGTTTCTGTGAAAAGAAGATTTGTTGTTTGGGATGTATCAAAGTATTGTTAGAATTTAGAACAGTGGTTAGGGTTAGGATTAGTGTTAGGGTCTGGGTTAGGGTTAGTGTTAGGGTTCGGTTAAGGATTAGCGTTATGGTTATGGTTAGGTTTAGGGTTAGGATTAGGGTTAGGGTTAGGTTTAGGGTAAAAGTTAGGGTTAGGGTTAGGGTTAGGATTTGGGTTAGGTTTAGGGTTAGGGTTGGGGTTAGAGTTAGAGTTTAGGTTTAGGGTTAGGGTAGGGTTAGGGTTAGGGTTAGGGTTAGGGTTAGTGTTAGGGTTATGGTTAGGGTTAGGGTTTGGGTTAGGGTTAGGGTTAGGGTTAAGGTTGTTAGGGGGGTTAGGGTTAGGGTTAGGGTAAGGGTTAGGGTTAGGGTTAGGGTTAGGGTTAGGGTTAGGGTTAGGGTAAGGGTTAGGATTAGGGTTAGGGTTAGGGTTAGGTTTAGGGTTAGGGTTAGGGTTAGGTTTAGGGTTAGGATTTGGGTTTGGGTTAGGGTTAGGGTTAGTGTTAGGGTTAGGGTTAGGGTTAGGGTTAGGGTTAGGGTTAGAGTTAGGGTTTAGGGTTAGAGATTAGGGTTAGGGTTAGGTTCAGGGTTAGGGTTACAATTAGGGTTAGGGTTAGGGTTATGGTTTAGGGTTTAGGGTTATGGTTAGGGTTAGGGTTAGTGTTATGGTTAAAAAAAGGAATTTAGCACAGTGTTCCTCTTCCCCTTAGAAGCCTTACTTTGAAAGATAATCTCGTTCTTTTGAGAGTGTATGAATTTCTTGAA